>PVIU01005370.1:0-114411 GCA_004026605.1 Ondatra zibethicus | reverse complement strand
GAGACAGAGGATCCCTGTAAGTTGGGTTAAATGGTAAGACCTTGGCTCAAAAATCAATCAAACAAACAAAACCTTGCAAAGTAATCTAGCCTCTACTCCTGGCTTCTAATATTCCAAAATCTTTGAATAATTTCCTCTTGCAATTTTATAGTATCTATCCTTATAATAAAATGAACCCATGACTTCTATCAAATTCAATTATATTGAAGGCTCATTCATAACCCCAAACATTTAGTAGTTTCATGGCTCAGTTTATACAGCACCACAGCATTGTTTTCATAGGCATGCTCCCCAGGCATTTTTCAAGTAGGCCAAGGACTACTGACCTTTGACTGTTGGGTCTCACTCTCACACATTAGTCAATACACTATGCCACCAATGACATCAATGACACTTCCAGGAGCTGTGATGCCATTTTGATCCATCTTCTATGATTCAGCATTTTTCATTGTGGCTTTCGCTGCCATTCCCTTGTTTTGTAGTTCTGATATTTTACTGGTTAGTGCATCAAGTAGAGGTCCCTTTATGACCATGGGCATTCTTGTTAGGACATCATGGAGAGGTCCTCTCACGACCATGGTCATTCTGGTTAGTGCATCATGGAGAGATTCTCTCATGACTGCAGGCGTCCATTGAAGGATGTGATGTTTCCTGTACTTGTGTGACCATTTCTAGAGTTGGGAGAACTTTGTACTCTAATTTTACAGTATCAATTTCTATTCCTTCAGTTTTTATTTTATTTCCTTTTTATCTTATTTGTCTCTACTGATGACTGAAAACAATATTTGTTGACCTTATTCCTCATCCCTCATAGCTTCCTTCCTTTCCGCTTTGTCATGTGATGTTTTCTACTATTTTATGATTCATTGAGTGTTTTTTTCCACTTTCAACATACATGTTTGTTTGTTTTTAGTTTCTTCTCTTTCTCTTCTATGTTGTTGACTTTCATATGTATGTTCTGGGTTGATTTCTTTTCTTGATTCATTTGCATGTTTTCTCTTTTAAGTCACTGGTACTTTTGGAAGTGGGATTTTAAATTCACTGCCCTCCTTTCAGTATCTGTGGATTGTAACTGAGGAAGCATGGTATCTTAAGGGTTTAATTCTGCCTTGCTTTGTCATATTATATGTGATGCTGTATTGATTCCTGGTTTTGAACAGATAGCTCTTCTTGTTTAATTTGAGTATTTTCTTAGTGATCAGCTTTTTCTTAGATATTCTGTACCCAGTGCCACTCAGAATAGAAAACACAAACTGACAGCAATACCACCAAATGAAACATGATCTAGAACTATAAAAAAATAAACTAAAACACAGAAAATTTACGAGCAGGTACAATACAACATAAAATGGCAAAACTTGTTTCAATTGTATATTGCAAAATTAAAATGTTGTATTGGACTTAAACATGAAAATAGTAAATGAGCCGGGCGGTGGTGGCGCACACCTTTAATCCCAGCACTCGGGAGGCAGAGGCAGGCAGATCTCTGTGAGTTCCAGGCCAGCCTGGTCTACAAAACAGAGTTCCAGGGCAGCTAGATCTGTTACACAGAGAAACTCTGCCTCAAAAGAAAGAAAAAAGAAAAGAAGGAAGGAAGGAAGGAAAAAGAAAGAAAGAAAGAGAAAGTATTAAATGAATGAAATAAAGAAGGAAGCACAAAAGAGGGAAAACAGGAATAAATAACAGGATATAGTCAATGAAAGAAAACAGAACAATGGGTTAGAATTTTGTGGAGCAGAAAGGAATAAGAGAGAAACAGAAGTAAACTGATTGCCAGATAAAGAAACTAAGTAAACAGAACTACACAAAATGAGGAGTGTAATGTTTTGTAAAGCTTTTTAAAACTAAAATTAAAATGCAATAAAATTATAAACTTAAAAAAGGAGAAATACAAAGGACAAGACAAAAGGTGGAAAAGAGGAGTGTTGATGTAGCTTCTTTCTGGCTCCTCTAAAGTAGAGTATGGAGGAGGCAAGGACAGCCCAGGGAATGTACACCCTGCTTTCTGTTGCATTTAGTCTAAGCCTGAACAGGATGAATGTCAGGTGTCCAACAGCACTGTCATCTGTTAATACCATCTCTTCTTCGTGTACCATGACCCTTGGCTGCCCACACTTAGCTTTGCAATTGCTGAACTGAAGAGATTCTATCAGTCTTTTATGGTTCTTCAATTATGCATCCTAGAACAGCTAGGATGTTCAAGCTAAAGGGTGTCTCCCATGTATACTGGGACTGGGAGAAGCAACCAGGAGTGAGATACACACAACTGGATCAATCATTATGGTGGGATGAAGGTACAGGAATTAAACACTCAGCTAGTGCTTTAGAGTTGTCTGCCCTACTAGCAATAAGCCTTGTGACAGATAGAGACCTCCAAAATTGTTACCACAAGGCTTATTGCTATTAGTTATCTAAGCTACACATAGACGATTGTGTCAGCCCCTATGAACTGAGGGTAGAGTTACCAACCATCATACCCCTTGCTAACCATGGTAAATCTCCTGCCAGCTTAACAAGTTTGTACTATGCTTGCTGCCAGGGTTTAATTAACATGATAGTTTTAGCTGATTACATCTGTCCTCTGGCACACGTGTCTTTTTGCTTTGTGACACTCTGATGTTAACCAGGACTGCCTTTGTGACCATGTGTTTGAAACTCTCCAATGAAGCCTAGCGGGGTCACAGTTAGCTTATGTAGTGAGGACAATGACAATTGCTCCCTATGTGTGCACCAGTAGTCTTTGAAAACTTTGTCATGTGCAATAACCTCATTTCTACTTCTGTAATTAACTACTTCCCATCATACTCTTCTCTTCTGGGGACATGGCATGGTAATGGTTCTACCTTGTTATTAAGCCCCACTATAAGCCATTCCATTTTTTTTAATTTAATATGATTTAATGTTTAATTGGCATAAAAAGTGACAGGATTCTTTAAGGTGTTTACATACAAACTTAATTTTGATTGATCGTCCTCCTGATGTCCCCTCCTCTCCTCTGTCTCCATGACTCCCATCTCTTTGTACCCTCAAACCCCCAGTATTTCTCCTTCCACTTTCATATAATATGTATTATATTACTATCCCCACCTCCCATCCAAAACAGTTCGGTCTTAACTAATAGAATCTTTTCCAGATAGTGCCTGCCCTCCCTTTGGGAAAGCAGGAGAGATAGAATGGTTGACCTGCTCCACTGTTGACCCATTCTGCAGTAGGAGTGGGAGCTTGCCCTTCTATTTACAGCAGGGCTCACTGGCTTACCTTTTGTATGAGACCTCTGTCTCCCTAGTCTCTGCTCTACCCCTGCTGGAGAGCAGTATCCTCCCTGTGCTGAGTGGCCATTTGCTGGGCCACACTGTTCTGCACACTTCTCAGAATGGGAGCTGTCACATCCCTGTGGTTTCTGATGCTACCGTAGTTCATTCTTTAGGAACAAAGTTTGTGCTTTCTCATCCTGCTTCTTTCATTTACTGTGTCACACATCAGTCCCTAACATTCCACCACAGAAAACCTCCTGAAGGAAGTATGCAAGAAACTTTTGTTGAATTTAATCAAGCCGTTGATAAGTTAGTTTTAAGGCCAGAAATGGAAGACAATAAAGTACAGCAGTTTGAAGGTAGCAAAATGTTTTTTACCTTGGGATGAAAATAAAAGTCAAAACCAAAAAAAGGACTCGGGACATGACATTGCTGCCATATACATCATCTCCCTGCAGCTGTGCCTCTCTGTGCAAGACCTGTGCAAGACCAAACCAGTCAAAATTCCAGCAAAGGGTAGGGGTGGTCCCAAGGCTCCATCCCTATTAAAGGAGCTACTGTCAGTTGCTGGTTTTTAATGGTGGGATGATCACTCTCATTTTGGGATAAAGCTCCTGGTATGTTACTTTTGCTCCCCTGGATGACACCAAAACCATGTACATGGGGGAGCAGTAATTAAACTGGGGGTTATAAACAACAAAACCGAAGAGAAAATAAGAATGAACCTGGGAGGGTGATCGTGTGGAGTTCAAGGAAGTAGGGGGAGGCAATGGTGGATGGGTATGATAATAATTATTGTACAATGGCATAGAACATCCAAAAATAAAAAAATAAAAACCAACAGCAATATGAAAGTGTAGCTGGACTGAGGTTATACTCTGATATGAAAACGATTTATGTCTAGGATTGTGCTATACCCATGTAAAATCTAAGAAAGAGCTACATTTATACAAGGTCCACCAGGCTCAGTAACCACCTTAGTATTGAGAAGCAGGTTCAAGACAAACAATGGCCAGAGACTCACATTTACCTACATTGATAGTTCACACACACACACAAGAAAGAAAGAAAGAAAGAAAGGCCAACCTGTATAAGCATGGTTGTCACTGCCAATTCCTCATCTTCATAATAGTCTTCTGTGTGCTGTTCCTATTGTTATTCTCAACATCTCCAAACTCTACTCGTGACCACCCAGAGGGTTCCTCCTTGTTGGTCCCCCCACCAGAGAGAAAACTGACCCAGCAGCTTGGGAACTGCTCTGTTGCTGGTCCTAGAGAGCTGCAACACTGCTGACTCCAGACAGAGAGCTGCAACACTGCAGACCCCAGACAGACAGCTGCAACACTGCAGACCCCAGACAGACAACTGCAGCACTGTAGACACCAGACAGAGAGTTGCAGCACTGCAGACCCCAGACAGAGAGCTGCAGCACTGCCCACATCAGACAGACAGCTGCAGCACTGCCCACATCAGACAGACAGCTGCAGCACTGCCCACCTCAGACAGACAACTGCAGCACTGTAGACCCCAGACAGAGAGCTGCAGCACTGCTGACCCCAGACAGACAGCTGCAGCACTGCTGACCCCAGACAGACAGCTGCAGCACTGCTGACCCCAGACAGACAGCTGCAGCACTGCCCACCTCAGACAGACAGCTGCAGCACTGCCCACCTCAGACAGAGCTACTCTAGCAGTCTCTTGAAAACACTGAACTCCTGGGTGTGCCTTTCTGCTTCCTGGATCTAACTGTGATACAGCCTCAGGAGCCACTTTGAGAGAAATGTTACTAACTCCAGAGCAAGCTTTCTCCACCATCTGGGATGGGATTGCCTTAAAAGCCTAAATGTTCCACGATGCCCTCTTGTTTGCACTTTGATGGCCTAGGGTGTCTGCACTCCATTGTGGACACATTAGTCTGTCAACAACAAGAGTCACACTTCAGTGTGAGTTTCTGTGTTCATCTCTAGCATTTTTGAGGGATTCCTCATACCTAACTTTCACTCTCTCCAAAGCCTGATAGAATGAAAGACAGGAGTAATTCACCCCTTTACAGCCAAAGAACCTACAACAGAGAAATAGGAAGTGATCAAGTATTTACAGTTCTCAAGAAGAGGACGTAGGACTCTGGATCTCAGAACATTTTGCTTCAGTTTTACATGCTATAGTTCCTAAACACAAATTTTCAAATTTTTTTTTATACAGTGACTGGAGTTGATGGTAGGAATCAAACTCTCAGGGGTGTTATGCCTGCCAACCAACTGTTCTACACCTGGGACACACTCCAGCACTTTTTGTTAAAATGGAAGGTCTGCTGGTTGACCTCAGGTCTCTGTCTCAGTCCAGTGTCTTCCTGTAGCCAGGAGTCTGGCTCTAACTGTCCAGAACATAATGCAAAAGCAGTTGTTGTAGTAATGTGGAGAAGGAGGGCTGGACACAGAAGGTGAGGTTCTCCATGTTGCTCTTTAGAGAACTGTTGTCATCAGTCTGCTCATAATGAAGTCATCTGTCACTGGGTTTTATGGAAGAGAAAGGAGACAGGGTTAGATTTAGGAGCAAAACTGTGTATTTATTACCATTGTTTGCTAAGTGAAATTATAGGTAACAACGGGAAAAGTAAGGGAAGGTAGAATCCTGAGTTATGGCCTCTAAGTACCCGTAAAGACATGCCACAGAGTTCATACTTTAAACAAAGTAGGTCATTACATGTTTAATGCTAAGAGGGATTTTATCTTGCCGATAAATGCAAGTGAATCTCTTTAGCTCCAAATCCCCATATGCAGACAATTTACTGTAGTAATCAAGATGATACACACAATTTCACTTCAGTACCATCTGTAACTCTATTGGTATTTTAATAATAATGAATAAAAATATATGCTGGCAACAAAAAAAATGTTACTTAAAGCAGCAGGATCTTAAACATTGAGCAGTAATTTCTAAGACGCTGTGCTAACGTGGGATTTACTCCACATTCCCTGTGTGCTGCTCTGGGCTTTGAACGAACATCGCTGGAATGTGGTGCTCATGTGTCTGAAGAAGCAGTCCCCCCCCCACCCTGCAGCGTTCGTGTCAACCTTGTTGGGCTTCCATGCAGATACCCAGAAACAAACACATGGATTTCTTCTGATTTTCTTTTCTTACCTGTACATCTGTCCTTTGTCGTTCCTCCCCTGAGAGGAGGAAGGGTCAGAAAATGAAGGGAGAAATCAGGGACCAATGAAGATGTAAACAATTGTGAAACTGCAAACTGTTATTACTCCAAGGTTTCCACAGGCAAGGAACAACTTCCATTTAGCAATAAGATATGTTAATAAATGCTACTTATTGTCTTAGTTATGTCACTCATCATTGTGACAAAATACATTGTATCCCCTCTGGCTGAACCTGAAGGTGGATGAGCTGCAATACCTCAAGATGTACCCCGCCCCCAGGGGTGTATCTTTTCCAAGGGAACTCCACCAGATGCAGGTTCCACAGCCTTCCACACACCACCACCACCACCGTCAAGTGTTCAAGCACATGCTCTTCTGGAGATAGTTATCATTCAAAACACAAGGCACATTAAATAAACTGTTATGAATAATGTAAATAATTGTAGCCTGCCTCATCCAGAAGTAGAATCTGCCAGAGGTCACCAGTGCAGTGATATTCCTATGTCTTAGTTCAAGCTGGTCCAGTGATAGTCCTGGATGGATTTTGTCATCTCTTTTGGCTCATATCTCATTTATAAAAGCAATTCAGATGTTTTTCTGGTTCCAGAGACCCAATAATCTTAATTTTTGTTTTTTTTTTCAAGACAGAGTTTCTCTGTAGCTTTGGAGCCTGTCCTGGAACTAGCTCTTATAGATCATGCTAGCCTTGAACTCACAGAGATTCGCCTGCCTCTGCCTCCCAAGTGCTGGGATTAAAGGCGTGTGCCACTGCCATCTGAATACCCAATAATCTTTGAATATTAGAATATGTTATTTGTACATGGATCAAAAGTTGATTCAACAGCTTCTTTGCTATGAAAACAGATGAGCTTTTAGTTCCACCAAGCATGCTTGGGTTTTTATTTATGTAGCTATGGAGTATAGCTAGCATTTCTTTTTTAAGTTATGAAAGAAAACAGCAGAATCTGGAGAGATGGCTCAGCGGTAAAGAAGGTTTACTGCTCTTGCAAAGGACCTGGGTTCAGTTCCCAACAATCAAGTCAGACAACTCACAACAGCCTGTATCTACTATATCAGGGAACTGCTCTGGCCTCCACAGAACCCACCCACATGTGCACACAACTCTTCCGCACACACATATACCTAAACAAAAGCACAATAAACTTTAAAAATGATGAGAAAAGATGATCAATTGCTAAAATAATGGTCATTAGATAAAGAAAAATAATCATACCAATTTTAACTAGGGCTTAAAGTTTAATTGAATTTGCAATTTGGAAGGAATGTCACAGAAAGGGGACTTTATTCTGGAAACAATGCACTGTGCTTTTGATGATATCTGTTTCACAATTCCCAAGGAATCCTTGTGGTCTATCTCAGAATAATGCATTGGAAGTGGGTATAAGTAACCTGATGTTTACTCCCTTTCTTGGTCAGTGCACTCTGTAGGAACTGAATGCAGAATGCACATAAATTGAAGCAGGATTTATTAGATTGATTTACATGCCAGTCTAGGTAACTGCCAATGGCCCTTTTCACACTGGAGAAGCTGAGAACTGGTAGCTGCTCAGAGGAGAGGTTGAAGGCTTTGGTGCCCCCATCTGCTAAAGGAAGCGGTAGCTTCCATTTCCCTGATCTGGAGCTGACAACCTGAAGGATTCTTGGAGAGCCGTTGGCCTTTAGTCCACACTAGATGACCAAAGAAGCTGAGTGGTGATGTCAGTGAAGGATGGCATCAGTCAGCAGCAGCAACAGAGTAGAAGTCTTGACACGGGTAGATGAACCCATGGGTAAGATGATAAGAACAGTTAGAAAAATAAGCAAAAGCCTATCCTTTGAACTGTCTTCTTTCTAGGTGCTTCCAGAAGGCTCTTCCCACGTTCCCAGTGAGCTTTCCTGCTTCAGCTAACCCAATTAAGAAAATCACTGATACTTGTTCCAAGAGAGTCCACTCATAGTTGATTCTAAATTCAGCCAAGTTGACAACTGAGATTAATCAACATAGCTTCTCAAGAATTTTTTTCAAAACTAAAAACACTTCCTTCTACACAAGAAAGCCTGGTACCATTGATGTTTTGAGGCAGGAGGATTGCAAGTGGAAACACACTATGGGCTACATAGACACCGTCTCACAAACAGAAAGTCCCTCCAGAAAAGGATTTTTCACTCTTTTACTTTCTATAAACACACACACACACACACACACACACACACACACACACACACACACCACAGAAATGGAGGGGGGAGGAGACCCAGACTTGTGAAAACACTGTAGGAGACTGAGGAAGTAGAGAAGCCTAAATTCGAAAGACACTGTGGTAGGAAGCCTGTAGGAGTGATGGAGCAGATGGCATCTCCTTTCCTTCCTCCCCATGCATGTGTTGGGTGTGAAGTCAAACCATCCTCTACCAGGACTCCCAGCTGTGTGTTGAACATACCCTGTGATCTCCTTCTCATGGAGCTCCACCCTCTTCTCTTCCACACTTCTCCTGTGTCCTTGGCTCACGGTGAGACCTTAGCATAGAAAAACCATTTACAGCACCAGTTCTTTGAAGGGGTTCAGTGCACAGCAGCAAGATCCTAGGAATCTTAGTCTCCATCCTCCTGGATGGCAGTGGGTATCCCAGAAGCTCCTGCTGCTGCCTGCTCTCATGTGGGCTTTATTCTAAGGCTTTCTTTCCTCCTGGTATTCCATCAAAGAGTTATGGGTGGATATCATACAGATGCCTACGTGCTCGGCAGATGTGAGAACCCAACGTGGTCCACTTACCTAGACTGTATTCAGACACTGTGGCAGGAGAAGAAACACATCTATGAATTGGAACCTCCAAGCTTTAAAGGCCAAGTTTAGTCTCTGCTAGGGTTATTAGGTTGTAGATGGAGACTGCTCATTCGTTTCTCGGTCACCCAGACATAAATAATAACACAGAAACTATATTAATTAAATACTGTTTGAGCAATAGCTAACTCTTACATCTTAAATTAACCAGTTTTTTAAAATCTGTGTATTGCCATGTGGTTGTGGCCTACTGGTAAGGTTTTGACTGGTGGCTGGCATCTGTCTCCTTCAGCAGCTACATGGCATCTCCCTGACTCCACCTACTCTCTCTCTCTATATATATATATATATATCTTCCAGCTTGGCTATATTCTGTTCTGCTATAGGCTGAAGCAGGTTCTTTATTGACCAATAGTAATAAAACATATTCATAGCATCCACAGGGGAATCCTACATCATTAGGTAGTCATGGAGATTCTACAGGGAATACCCTCATTATGCTAGGTGGAAGTCAGGATGCTCTCTCTTCCTTTCTGAATTGGAATTTATCTAATTTTAATATTGTTTTGAGATGGGAGATCTCAGTTTAGATAGGTTCTTTAGACCCCATTCTTTAGGTATACCAGTTCTGTGATGACAAGACACTTAAAATTCTCCACTGAACCTGTCCCTTGGCCGAGGTCATTGTTCATGGATTTGCTAATGCCCAACATGGGAACATTGTCCTCAGAAAGGAGAGAGGTGGGAATAGCCAGTAGGAATCATGGCTATTATTGTTGTGAGGGCAATGGGTTTCTGAAGTTTAGCTCATCCTAAAGCTGTTGTTGAGGGAGTATAGAAGTCTGGACAAGTACGAAGGATTTTGAGTTGTGCTAAACCTTAGTGAACGTGCTCTAAGCCATTTCCCCAGTCCATCTGTTTAATGCTTAGTTTGTGAATGGTCTGTGAGCAACCTGCAGGGTATGGCTCTGTTTGCTCAGATCTTTCCCCAGTGCCCATGTGAGGACAGGCACGAATAGTATCTTAAAATACATGGGATGACTTAAATTTAAACGATTAGGTCACAAGTCTGTTTCCACATTGTAGGCATTTTAACAATTTACATGTGTACACAGGGGCAACTGTGAAAAGGAGGGAAATGAAGCTCCAGGGCTGTTGTCTAAGTGATGTGTGGCTTGAAGTAACTTCAGATTTTTAAAAAGAGTATAGTAAGCTCCCTTAGAATGCAAAATGTGAATTTGTAGAAAAATAAAGAGTTCATTCTACTGTAAAATTTGATAAGGAAGGCTTAGGGAATGACCAGAGCTGGGAGCACACAGTGTTTATAAAGGACATCCATGACACTTGGAAAAGTTATCAGAACGTAATAAGGACAGCTGCACTATGTGAGCTTGCCTGTGTCTGTGTCTGTGCATGTGTATGTGTGCATGTGTGTCCATGTCCTAGTGTGCAGGGGCACGTATGTGCAGGTACATATGTATTCTTATACATGTCTGTATGTCTGTGGAAGCCAGAATGAACCAAGTATCATTCCTCGTGATACCATGAACCTTCTCTTTTAAGACAGGGTCTCTCACTGGAGTGGAACTCACAAAATAGGTTGTTCTAGCTGGCAAGAAATCCACAAAGATTCACTTGTCTTTTCCTCCCTAGCACTGATGTTAAAAGAAGGTAGTTCGGCATGCAGGTTTTCACATGGGTGGTTGACTCAGGTCCTTAAGGTTGCATAGCAAACACTTCGCAAGTTGAGCCATGCTTCCAGTTGTATCTGATGTTCTTATATCTCTTGATGACAAAAGGGTCATAAACAAATGTAATTTCTGCCTTGTATTTGTATGTGTGTGTGTGTGTGTGTGTGTGTGTGTGTGTGTGTGTTCAGGCATAAGAAATGTAAGAGAGATCCAACAAGTGCTTTGTGGCATTAACACAGCTCTAGCCTGTGTTAGAGTAAAGCAGCCACATATCCTATGTTCTCCCCTAGCCCCAGAGCCACCAAGCTTCATTGCTATTTCTGATATTTTCCTCTTCAATTAAGATATGCCTCTGCTCCATTCTTGTCAAACAATGTTGAAGAATTTGCATTTGGAGAAACCTGAAACACAGTTTACCAGGTGATTTTCAAACACACTTAACAAACAAGAATTTAATCCTCACGTTTCTAATTATATTTTTTTCCTGCAATTATCTGAAACGCAGCTTTGTAAGAATTGGCTGGATAAACAAGCATGATCCTATGTAAATGTTCTTTTCAAATGTCAGATCAGTTCCTCTCAAGAGCCTGCACACCAGGAAATTTATGTTGAGTGGCACATTTCAAATCTGTTTTGAATAAGGTCTGTCTAGATTTTGTGAAGTCATTTTTCAATGTCCCAGAGAATCAATTGTGCACAAAATGGAAAAATGGGAAAAGAATGTGGGCTTTGTGAGGTTAGCTAATTGGTTGATTGATTGGTCCTTTCTTTTGTCCCTGTCAGTATCATTCACCATCCCACTTTTTCCACACACATTTACTTGAGTTCTGTTATGCAGTAGACTTCTTGCTAAGGACCTATGAAAACATGGACAATCTAGTGGAAGATTCAGAAAAATGCATCACTACTTACTTCTATTACTAAGTTCCCTAACCTGTCTTGTGCCACTGTAAAAGAATACCCAAGACAGGAACACTCATAAGGAACAGTTGACTGTTCATTTCTGCAATTTGGGAAGTCTGATATAGAGGTATCAGTATGTAGCAAGGCCAAATTGCTGAGTCACTAAGTGACAGAAGGAAAGAGGCTGAGAAGCTGCAGTTCTGAAACACTAAATTCACAAGGAGGGTGGAACCCTTATGGCATAATTACAATTTAAAGATCCTGCCTATTTGTTTGGTTGCATGGTAATTAAATCGCAATGCTAGTTTTGGTGAGCACAAATATCCAAATCAATTATGCATGTATTATGTGTTGTGTGAAGACCAAGTTCCTCCATGTGAAATCCAGTGACTATGGATTAGTGTGAACTTGAAAAGACATAACCATGTTGTCAAGAAATGCCATGTGGTCACATTGACCCAATGGACCCATGATTATTTAGTATTCTCAAAGCAGCTTTAGATAGTATCTCACCAGGGAAGACTAGAAAGTTAGCTATTGAAGTTACTATCCAGCTCCAGTTGTGTAACATCTGTGACGACTCTTTCACTTTTTGTAACACAAGTGAGCTATTAGGTAAGTAGCACATTTCTCACTGGCTCACCTATAAGCTATAGCAAGAAATTCAAAACTATGCTATTGGGATGGACACATTTATTGCCAGGGTCCTTGGAAGCTGAGATGGGAGAATAAACAACCCCCTCCTGTAAGAGTCTCCCTTACGGACTAAACACACACATGTTGTGAGAGGCTTTGCCCAAATGCTCAGCTGAAGTTATGCATAGGGAGCTGGGCTTTTGACTCAAAGAAATCTTCCTGAGTGTTTTGGTTATGCTTCTCTCTAGAGCTGTGAACTTGAACCCCTCCAGCCTTCATTTCCTCCATCCATGAACAGAAGTCATACCATATTTGAGTGCTATGCGAAACAACCGCAATAACACACACTGCAGAATATTCCCCAACCCTTTCCACCACAGATGGCTAAGAAATGCGAGATCCTATTTGTCTTGTCAATAGAATCTGACCTCTTCTTCTCTCCCTATCTTTTCAGACAACTGTGATGACCCATTGGGCTCCTTCCTCTCACCAATGGCTTTCTCCAGCTCTTCAGATCTCACTGGAAGTTCCAGCCCAGCTCAATTGAACTGGAGAATGGGTAAGTATAGTGACTATGCCCTAAATCCATGTGTTAGATGAGGATATAGTGAGTACTAAGGAGAGAGGAAATACTGTGTCTATCTATTCTGGGGTCGCATTCAAAGTCACAGTCCAGAAGAAAATCTGTGAGGTGAAGTCTATAACAAAAATATTTCCCATCATGTAATAGATAGTCAATGCACACTGAATCATGTTCCCCCAATCCAAAGATCCACCAAGGAATTCTTTGGGTTTTTGTTTTTCTGGAGGTGATAACCCTGGAACCCATGACTTCAGGTATGTCAGGAAAGTACTCTCTCATGAAAGCACATAGCCATCCTGTGGAAATTTTTGAAGATTTTTATGTGTACATGCACATGTATATACAGACAACATATAAGTGTATATGCAGCCACACATATGTTCAACATACCCTAGGGGAGGGACAGAAGGCAACCTAAGAAATCTGCAACGATAAGTCTATAACAAAAATGCTTCTCATCATATTCTAGAGTCAATGCACACCAAGTCACATTTCTCCAATACAAAGATCCACCAAAGAAGTCTTTGGGTTTTGTTTTGTTTTTCTGGAGGTGCTAACTCTGGAACCCATGTCAGGAAAGTGCTCTCTCTTGGAAGCACATAGCCATGCAATCCTGTGGAATTCTTTTTGTAGATTCTTATGTGTGCATGCACATGTACATACAGACAACATATGAGTATATATGCAGTCACACATGTATTCAGTATGTGCTGAGGGAGGGACAGAAGACAACCTTGGTAAAGTTTCTTACATGCCATATACTCTTTTATAAGACTGAAGCTTGAAGGTTAGGCTGCCTGGCTTTCTGCTTCTGCCTGATTACAAACATGCACCACCATGCCTATTATTTTTAAAATGGATCTGTAGAATCGAACTTAGGTCCTCAGTTTGTATGTAAGCACTTTATCCACTCAACCATCCACAACCCTGTGGATTCCTTTTTGTCATCATAAGAAGTATTGGAGAAGAAGATTACATTTTTTAAAGTATTTGTTTTATTATGTACACTTCATATGTCACCATAAATGTCCACAAAAGCATGCTCATGATAAATTAATTGAAAGTTTTAAAAAAATATTTCAATACATTTAGTTCTATCGTGAGATTAATAGTACTGTTTTAAAGTATATATTAATTGTACTTAATTAAAGGTAAGAACATAAATAATTTGTAACATTGCCATATAGAGGGTACTGTGGGTTATTACTTGGTCTGGTAAAAATAGAGCAGTTACACTTAACTTATATCTAATGCAAATTGAACTTAATCAATATGATGTTGGATGTTTCACTATATTTTAATCATATTTTGATATTGATTTTGTGATGTATCAAAATGGATATAGAGAACTAAGTGATTTGTTTTTTAAAGACCTTAGCTTATAAAATTCTAAAATCTGATTAGTATTATAAAATTGTTCTTGATTTAAAAATAGTTGAATGGCAGTGCTGATGGGTGATGGGAGATGGCACAGTAGGTAAAGCACTTACCTCCCAAGCATTAGGACAAAAGTTCAGATATCCAGAACCCATGTAGATGTCAGGAGTGTGTGGCAGCTGCCTGAATGCAGTCATAGCATTCACAAGTTAAAGGCAGGCCATGCCTAGAGCAAAGCTGGCTAGCAAGACTAGTTAAATGGCGAGTTTCTGGTTGACAAGAGAGCTTGCTCCAGCATGTGAGTTAGAGAGCAGCAAAGAAAGACCTGCTATAGTCCCTTTCTATTCCTCTGATAAAACAGTCAGACCAAAAGCAGCTTAGAGAAGAAGAGGTTATTCAAGCTTCCAGGTCATAGTTCATCACTGAAGGAAGCCTGGCAGGAATTGAAGCAGGAATCTGAAGGCAGTCCTTTATTACCTCTGACCGAAGATCTCACTCACCACCAACGAAGTACAGCAGAAACCACGGAGGGTCAGAATGATGCTTAATGATTTGCTTGCAAGTTCATGCCTAGAGAGCTTTTACTACAGCCTAGGACTACTGGTCTAGTAGATGACGCTGTCCACAGTGTATATCTTCTAATAATCAAGACAGTCCCCTGAGACATGCCAGAGAGAGAGAGAGAGAGAGAGAGAGAGAGAGAGAGAGAGAGAGAGAGGGAAAGAGAGAGAACTAGAGAGAGAATTGGTATGTGGGTTCCAGGGCCAGTGTGATCCTTCTTCACCTATGTGATATTCCTTTGCTCCCTGATGTTCTCAAGCATGACATAGTCAATCACTCAAGAATCATTTCTTAGGTGACTCAAGGCTATGTCAATGTCAAGGTGATGGTTAAAACTAGGGCATCATTGATGTCAACTTTGGAACTTCTTACACATAAACAAGTACATGTACACCAACATATTTTCAAACATACACCCACCATACACACAAATGTATATAGAAATTTTGTATGTAAATGCAGCTTATCCATTGGCCTTTTCTCATTCACTCCAACTCCTCTTAACTGTCTATATATTAGGCAGACTATCTTACATGTTTCTATTTTGATGTTCCTTACATTCTGAAATACATTTTTGTTGGTTATCTAATTATTGATATTTTAACCCTTGATGGATTTAATTGGTTAACACTTTTTGATTTTGAATCTCCATCAATTCTGATTTATAGGTCTGTTTATACTGTTGTAGTTATTTCATACTATGTGTTATAAGCATGCAGTTATAATGGTTATCAATAACCAAAAAGTCAGAGTCATAAATTATTTGAAAAAGCCATCTAAGAATACAGATATTTCTCCCTATTCATTGGGTGGAAACAATAGAAAATTTTCCTACGTACTGAATATGAGTGTTTTTTGTCATTTTTCCCTAAACAAAACTGTAGAGTAGCTATTTATTTAGCATTTACAATATATTAGATGTTGCAGAGAATCACTATTTAGTCATTTTATACCAAATACTTAAACATCTGTAGATGTTATTCAGAAGATTCTGAAACCCTTGTGGATGGCAAAGTGCTGTACTAATCTAAAAGGAAAATAAAGCATTCCATCATCTATCGTCTGTTCTAATACTGGTCTGTGACTAATCTTATAAGTAGCAAATTTTATTAATTATTTTATGCACATTATCATATTAGCCTATTGCAAAACTATTGTGTGGTATTAATTATAACCTTTTCCCATGAAATAGAGTTGCTGAACTTCAGGGAAATGGCATAATTTGCCCAATATCACATAGCAGGGAAAGGAGAAAAACACTTGATTTCAAACCAAACTCAAATGAATTCAGAATTCATGCTCACTTCTGTGAGCATGAATCACCAGCTTGATTCTTTAGCAAAGCTGGGAGAGGGATGGGCCAGAAGAAGAATGGCTTAGAACCTAACCAGTCAGTACATGCTGGTTACATGCCATGTCACATGCCAGCTATGGCACTGTGGTGTTCCATGGGTATCAGCAAGCCACTTGCGAAGACTGCATTTGTATCTTTGACATCTCTGAATGATGCCTTGCAATATTACCTGAAGAACCAAGCTAGAGACCCATGTTGAGAAAAGCTTTGCCACTGTAGAACAGAAAGCTGGAGGTCAAACAAGGAGACCCCATTTTCATTTCATGAAGAAACACAGATTGAGACATTTTAATACAGTCTCTAGAAGTGCTTTGAAGACAATTAGCTTCATCTATACTCAAATCGTGTGGTGCCGGGTCAGCACTGTCTAGAAATGTCTTATCCACTTCTGGGGAACAACAGGTCCATTGTAGGTCAATTACCTCTCTAAGAAACAGATATTGACTGGAGACAATGTCTCTGTAATGATTAATTACACCTGTAATTTTCTGGCTGGGTGGGGATCCTGGGCACCTATACCTCAGACCAGTGTTTGTGTGAGGAGTCCGAAGTCTTGTCTCCTTTTGCTGGAGTCTAAACTGAGGAGACTAAGCAGAAGTTTCAGTCATGAAGCTGGAATGCAGAGAACAGAACTCCCCTTTTAGCCCAGTGAGCAATGGACTGGCAGCACTCTCCATTCACAGGGCCACATCTTCCCTTAGGGATGGGCAAAGCCAAACTGTAGGGAAATTGGAACCCTGGCTCTCATCTGTCTAAACCACCTGGGCACCTTTGCCAGTGACATTGTCCAACCCATAGCCCAGATGTTTTGTATGATTATTGATCAAATGAATGCACAAAAGGCTTCCAGGAGATTTTATAGTGCAACCAGAGTTACAAGCTAAGTAGATTTGGGGCCCATCAATGCTTCTGTGACTATTCAAGAGTACCTCTTATGTGTTAGGGACTATGCTAGATGCTTAATGTATGATTGACCTGGGCAGGTAGGAACATGATTTATAAAGAGTTGATGGTTTGAGGAGATGACTCAGACCTGAGTCCATCAGCAATATCAAATACACAGTAACCCAAGCATTGTGAGGAGTACATGGAATCAGGAGGATCCCTGGGTCATGCTGGCCATCTAGTCAACCAAATCAGTGTTCCCCTGGTTTAGTGAGAGACCCTGACTCAAAAGAACAAAACAACATGGTGAAGGGGCTGGAAAGATGGTTTACTGGTCAAAAGTGCTTGCTTGCTCTTCCTGGGGAGCTGAGTTTGGTTTCCAGCCATCATAATGGGTGGCTCACAACTCCAGCTTCAGGAGCTATGATGCCCTCTTCTGGCCTCCATAGGCCTTCCACTCACATGCAAATATCCACATCTAGACACACACATGCATACACATACACATAAATTAAAAGATAATAAAAATAGATATTTTTAAAGTTAGTGTTTTGGGGCAGAGTGGATGGGCAGTGGGCTGGGAGGGAAGAAAGGGAGTGGGAAGAGGGGTAGGAGTGCAACTGGATTTGGTGTGCTCCCATTAGTTCAGGCACACTGTCTCAGTAGGTGGACCAGTCCCTCACGGTCCTAACTTCCTTACTCATCTTCTCCCATCTTCTGCTCTTCAACTGCACCTTGGGAGCTCAATCCATTGCTCTGATGTGAATGTGGGTCTCTGTCTCATGTAAAAATTTTATTTATTTAATTATGTTTTTGAATGGAAAAAAATAAAAAAAGAAAACAAAAAAAGAAAAGGTCAAAAGTAAATATAAAAAAGAGGGATAGGAGTGGAACTGTGGTTAGAATGTAAAATAAAATTAAAAAAATTAGTTTGCATTGGGAATGTACGCACACCACCCAAGAATTCAGATTCTAAAATGTATGCACATATGAGTGAATAAAGTAATGAATAGGAGTATATGCAAATATATTCTACATAGGGGATATATGTACATATGCTATGATTATATTAGTACAAAACGTGAAAGGATGGTAACATCATGAAGAACACATTTTTTTACCTGTGAATGAATAGGCAAATATAAAATTTAGCAAGCTAGAAAGGAACCACGTAGTATTAATTGATTTTGAAAATTGCAGCAAAGTGATGATTTACTTTTCTCTTCTCAGACTAGATTTGTGTCCTATTTATAAACTAACAAGGCCCAAAGAAATAAGATTCTGATCATCCCCTTTCTACTGGAGTGCTTTAAACCTCCCCTTTTATTTTATGAATGGACAGAGATCAAATATGCTCCCCAAAGCAAATAGTATGATAGGTATGAAATGTCAGATACTCTGATAGCCACAAAGGAATCAAGGACTTTTACCCTTAGTACCAGGATGTCTATCTAGTATTTCCGTTTTGTTACAAGCTTATGTAACACAGAACTGTAAAAAAAAATAAAAATCACAAGAGCAGCATGCTAGGAGACAGAGAAGCAGAAGCAGGAGGTCTGGCTGCTTCTCCTCACAGTACACCAACCACCTTCCACAGAGCAATCCCCTCATCCCCATTCCCAAGGTGCCAGAGGTTCAACACAGGGAGGAATGCCATGGCCGTGCCAGGAATTCACCAAGCTATCTCCTCCTCCGTGGTCACTCTCATCCTGGGACACCCTCCCCATGTCTCTGTCCAGCAGAGCCTCATAACTTCAGTAATGAACAGAGAAGTAGATATGCATTATTCTTATTAGTGCAATTATTTCCCCCCATGGTGTTATTGAAGCATAAGGAATAAATTAATTATATACATTAAACTACATAGTGTGATAATTTGACATATGCGTATGTTGTGAAATGGTTAGCACTGTCGAGTTCACTGATACAGCCTTTTCTTCCCATACTCCCTCTGGGTGAGTGCATGTGTTGGTATCTGCTTACTGCCTCATTGAACTTCAAGTGAACAATAGCAGATTGTCATTAATAAGTCTCCGCACTGCCATTGCAGTCTCGGGATTTATTCTTCTGTTGTTTTGCCACTGGTCTTTACCTCAGGCTGGCCTGGAACTCACTTTGCAGTTGAAAATGACCCCGAAGGTCTGATTCCCCTGCCTCTGTCTCCTCAGTTCTGTGGTTGCAGGCCTGCATTGCCATTCCTGAATTAAACAGTGCTGGGCATCAAGCCCTGAACAAGCACTGGACCAACTGAGCTGCATTCCCCAGCCCTCCTAATACCGTGTTTCCCATACTAGCATACATTTTGGCAGCCTGTTTGAGTTAGTCACATTCATTTTTTCCTTCATGACTACACAAAGGAGGAAAGTACACAGCAGGTAAATATGTACCAGCAGAGACAATGGTTGTCCGAAGTGAGAGGGAGAACCCAGGAAGCCTATGTTCCAATCCCAACCAATACAAGTGTAATGAGTTCCATCAGGGACAAACTAACTTCTTAAAACATAAAAATAAAATTAAATAAAAAGGGCACCACTAATAGAACTGTTGAGTAAATCAAGTTCCGGCCAGCCAGCCCAGGAGCTAAGCATTGTCCAGAATCGTTAGCTCATCACTGGAGCTAAGGATTATCAGCACTGGAGGGATTTGTTCTTTTACTTTCAAGGCCCCTCTAACCTTCCTCTCATTTCACACAAGGAAAATGAGAAGCAAGAAAAAGCACTAATCACTCTTGAAAAGGCCTGGGAAGTGCACTAAGCTGAGGTCAGTGGCCATTAACTTAGGCGGCCAAGTCACTCCGTGTAATTACAGCTTAGGGAGGATCTGTGTGTGTCACATGTCATGTGTTTTGTGGTAAGAAAGCTTCAGAGTTGGGGGGATTAAGTTAGATGGGCTTTCACAAACGCTGAGAACAGGAAATTTAGCCGCTGCTGGCCAAGTATCAAACTGCCAGATGTGATCTAGATCAGGGAGAGAATTTAAGTTACTTTGTGTGATTAAACACAAATAATCAAAGCGGTTTTATACCCATAAGAGGAAAAATGTTCATGGCTTTCTTCCCTATAAAACAGAATTCCAAATAATCATGTTTAACATTATCCCTTGAAATTTTAAGTCTTTTTCTTTACTTTGAAATCTTTGCATTTAGAAGTTCAGATTGTATACCTCTGCCATGACAATTTTGTTTACATGGAGAATTTGGTTCTTTTACATCAATGTATGGTCAGCTTCCAGAGTTCGTGGATGAGTGGAAAGATTTCAAGTTCTTGACTTTCTATTTGGGCACAGAATACAACTCCACACACACACACACAAACACACACACACACCAGACATGGCACATACACCAGACCATACCACACACATAACATACCAAACACACACACACACACAACACCACACCATACCACACACACATATGTACACACTACCTTCTTTGGGCACCACATTAAGAGTCCATGAAGGTCTTTGGAAGTTACTTTTTATTTTGAATCATTTATTATGAGGAGATGAGACTAGAAATAATTTGGAAGCAAAGTTCTTCAGTGTGATTAGCCTCATATGTTAGGTAAGAACACCGAGGACCCTATAATGATAGTGCCACCCTGTCTGCTTGCTTAATGACAGCTCCAGGCTACCATATAGACTGCGTGAGGCTGCATGATGTGGATTTAATGTGTTTAAAACGGGGTGCAGTTCTATTGGTAGGTTGCTGTAACATGCAGAAAGGCCAGGGCTCATTACTCGGCACTGGGTAAAGGAGGTGTGGCAGTGTGGCTGGATTTCTAACATGCAGAGTGGAGGTGAACATTAGAGGAACAGAAGTTCTAGGTTATCCTCAGCATGCAGGCAGTTCGGCTAGCGATCCTGCCTCAACAACTAACAAACAAGAGAAGAATAGTCTAAATCAGACTTATGGAAATTGGCCAAGACATTTCCTCTTCTCATGTTCATTTTCTTTCATATCCGTAAATGCACTGTCTATGTTTAACAGTTGATAGATTTTAACTTAAATGGGGTGATGTAAAGTACAAAAGAGAAAAATTGTTAAACACTATTGTTTGTCTAGCGGTTGATAATTGATTATTTGTTACTATCAGAAAACAGAGACAGTCCTGAGCCTCTTAAAATGCCATGAAGTCCGAAGAGAGCCCTTACTTCCCTCCTCTGGAGAACACACAGCACCTGGTTAATGTTATTTCCATGACTGCACCAAAATATCTCACATATGCAACCTAATGTTCGTTATAGCAAGCAATGCTTCTGTGACGTTATCATATATGTATGTATGTGTCCTCCTTCCCCCATTGTGTGTGTGTGTGTGTGTGTGTGTGTGTGTTCATTCTGGGACATACACTTATGATTTCATGCATGCATGATAGGCATACACTCTAGGCTCAGCTATACCTTAGCTATTTATTGTTGTTATATGTGTGGGAATGTTTTCCCAGTGTGAAATTAAAATGTATTTCACTATATAAACAAAATCTTCAACGCAGCCAGGCCTGTGCAGAGAGACAGACCAGTCGGGTCCCATCATCTTCCTAACAGCAGCTTTCTGAAGTTAATAAATCCACCCATATCCATTTAAATGCAGCAGTGCTCTCCAGGCATGAAAGAAAGTTAATACATCTTGCTAGTACTGTGTTTTTGTGAGTGTGTATGCGCATATATACACTTGTGCACCCAAGCACGTGTGTACAAATGCATTTGGAGGCCACAAAGCAACCTTGAGTGTTATTCCTCAGAGACCATCCTCCATATTTATTAAGACAGTGTCTCTCACTGGACTGGAACTTACCAATTTGGCCGGCCAGACAAACCCTGAGAAATTTCCTGTCTCCACCTCCCCAGTTCTGGGGTTATAACTTTGCATCATCAATCCCTGCTTTTTAAATGATCATTCTGGGAATCAAAATCAACTAATCATGCTTGCACAGCAAGTTCTCCAATGACTGAGCTATATCGTCCAAGTCGTCATCATAGTATTTACGTGGGACTGGTGTGGATTATTTGTCCCAAGTCTTGAAAGTAAAATGTAACCCTTTTAACAAAAACAACAACAAAAAACAAAACAAAACAAAAAAACAGACTTACATTAGGCACTGGCTTCTAGAAGGAATTACACAAGGAAAACTATTTAATGTACTGTGCAACAGCATATAAAAATTCTTGGTAATGGGCTACAGATTTAAGTATAATGTCAACAAGACTTGTCATCTCGTCATTCAAATGACGAAAGTTTCAAATCTCCTCTTTCCTCCCAAATGTATTAGAGGACGAATCACTTTTTTTATACCTGTACCAAGCCAGGAATGCTGTCTTACTGTGTTGTTAAATCTTCTACCAGGTTTTACTTATGGATGGAACTCAATAATTATAAATAAATAAAATAAGTTATAAATAATTCACTAAAATCCACCAAAAGTTCTTTAGGCCTGAAATGGGGATACCAGTTAGTATAGTGAATTACCAAATTAAAATGGAGCTAAGCACTCATTAAATGAGAAAAATTCTAGAGCAACTGTGTTTGATAGAAACTTCTGCAAATTCAGAAATGTCAAATTGTGTCATACAGTACAGTAGTCAGTCATTATATAAAGCAACTGTGTACTGTGGCTGGGAGATAGATTACTTGATAAAGTGTTTGCTTTTTAAGCTGGAGACCATATTTTGTTCCCAGAGCATGGTAATAAAATGTTAGAACAGAAAGGTAACCCTAGAACTGGGGAGGTGGGGACAGAAGGAACCCTTGGGTTTGCAGGCTCCCCAGCCTAGACAAACCAGTGAGAGACCCTGTTCCCAAAGCAAGGCGGACAGTTCCTGAGAAATAATGGGCAAGGTTGACAACTGATCTCCATGCAGGTGTGTGTATGTGTTCCTGTAAACACACACACACACGCACGCACGTACACACACACACATGTGGGGGGGGGGAAGAGAGAGATTGAGCATTGAGGTATAGATGGTTTCATCAAGGAAGTCCAGTCAGTTTTATTCCATTTAAATTTAGGTGTGCAGTATCATACTGAGCTGTTAATCAGTCTTTGTACTTTTGTATGCATGAGCACCCACCACATTTCTATCCATGATTGGCTGTTTTCTGTGCGTATGAATAATTCGGAGTCAAAGTGGGCAAATATGAGGCTTTTTTACTTAGAACCACACTGGGAGTCTTTTGAGCCTCCGTGAATTCCTAGTGGCTTCATCATGTCACATGTAACTTCTGACCTGTGAAATAGACAGGTGGACATTTCCTATCTACCATGGCCTTAATGGCTTCACTCTTCCAAAGATGATAAACTTTGGTTTGGGGTGGGGGGCACTGAGGCAGACTGCCCTTCGAGGTACTACATTCCCTGGGAGAGGCATGAATACTGTAGATAGACAGCAGCCTGGTGGAGCTCTGAGAGAGTTCAGGCTCACATGGCAAACTAGGGGTCCCTTCTTCCAGGTTTCAGAAGAAGCAGGGTGTGTCCTACTGTGAGGCTGATGTGTATTCCATAGCACAACCTGCAGCCAGACTGTCTCTCCCTCCTAGGCAGCAAGAAGTGAGGGGTCCTGCATTATAGGGAAAGAACATACAAGTCTGAGGGTGTGGGAAACATGGGCACATTTAGTAAAGGTATTCATTACACTCTCTGCCCTCTGATATCCCAAGGTCCAGCAGCCTAACCCTGTAAATGCTCTGAAGAAAGTGAGACTTAAATTTGAATGCCGCTTAAGCGCCTGTATCCTGATACCTGGAGAGTCTGCTAAAGATTACAGATTCACAGACAGGCTCTATGTATGGTTCTTGTCTTTTTCTTTCAAGCTTCTGCATGTGGGCATGGCCTGATTAGCTCCTAACTATTCACTGAAGGACACTAACTCCAAACTTTATGGAAACTATTATTGAAGGATACCATAGCCAAGATGCCTGAACCGCAAGCGCTTCAATATTTCACAAACAGGGGCAGGTGAGCAGTGGCATCCACACAGGTTCACAGAGGCTGCTTGTGTCCATGTCTCTCACACTTCACCATTTCACCATTTAGTCACAAAGCCAGAATGGTAGAAACCATGACAACATTCCTCCCAAAAATGAGCTCATGTGGAAGGTATTTGTGAGGGTCCTTCCCAAGAAATGTAGCGGGGTAAGGATGGAGAAGTGAGAAGAAACACGCATGGCAGGAGGAAGATCGAGATCACAAAGGGCTCCATAAAATCAGTTTCACAGTGAGACAGCCAGCGCTGCATTGTGGAAGTTATATTATTCCACAGTGGCCTGAGATGTGCAGGAGGCAAGCAAGATTCTTTTTAGACTGAACAAGTCTATGAACAGTTGTGCTGGCTAATTCTACGTCAATCTGATACAAGCTAGAGTCTTCAGAGGGGAGCGAGCCTCGAGTGAGACAATGAGTCCATAAGATTGGACTGTAGGCAAGCCTGTGGGACAGTTTTCTAATTGGTAATTGATGTGGGTGGCCCAGCCCATTGTGGGTGTGTCACCCCTATGCTGATGTTCCTGGGCTCTATAAGAAAGCAAGCTGAGCAAGTCATGGAGAGCAAGCCAGTAAGCAGATCTCACCCATGGCCTCTGCATCAGCTCCCGCCCCCAGGTTCCTGCTCTGCTTGAGTCCCTGCCCTCACTGCCTTTGAAGATGGAGAGTTATATGAAACTGAGTGAAATAAACCCTTTCCCACGCAAGTTGGGTTTGGCCATGGGTTTTGCTCACCACAGTAGTAACTCAGGCTAAGACAAGAGTGCACACTTCTGGCAGTCAGTCAGCTCTCACAGCTGAGAGGCAGCCGACCTGCTAGCGAATACTCAGAGGCAAAGACTATTCCACAGAAAAGCTTCCCACACTGGGGTGACATCTTTTCCTCTTTGCATGAGGATGCCTTTGACTCTGTCCACCATCATGCATCCCTTAGTCACTCCCTGTGACAGCAACTAACCTCTCATTTACTGACAGATGCCGGGCTCCACGAGGTACCACGGGCTGCCTTTTCCACATTTCCTTTGCCTTCTCTGCTCTCCTAGTATTATTTACAGATGAATGATGTGCTCTGAAGTCTTTGCCTCTTAGCTGATTTCCAGGGCACCTAAATTAACACATCCCAAAACATTCTCCTGACATTGCTCTAGTGGCAAACAGCTCTTGACTACAACTGGATCTAATTCAGACAAAGGTGTCCCTCTTTCCATGAGTCTCCTGTGATTAAACCCCTTTGCTTCTCTTTGCAAATTTTGGGACGGGTCTCAAACAGTCCCATTCCAGGGTTCCTTACACATTTTTTTTTAAATTTTAATCTATAGCTTCAGTTTTATTTTTGTATATATGTCTTTGCTCGTGTCTGTGTGCGTATTACCCCCAATCTGTAGAAGCCAAAAGAAGGCATTGGATGCCAAGGACCTGGATTAATTGTGGGCTGCCTGACAGAGGTGTTAGGAACCCACCTTGAGTCCTCCAAAAGAACACTAAGTGGACCATCTTTCTAACCCAATCCTACAGGGTTTTTGTCTTTTAAGACAACACATTGGGTATTTGGTGAAGCTTCTACTTGGCTTACCTCTGGAGTTTTGTTATCCCTTAAACCGGAAGTGTTTCACATGGATGATTGTCAGCTGCAGCATCCTGTCATCCTACACCTGTCCAGTAGCACAAGAAGCACGTGTATGGTTCATCCAACATTATCGCAGCCTTAAGGGGTCTTTGCTCTCTCCAAAGCCTCTTTCATGTGGATGCGACTAATCTAAAGAGAAGAGTGGATGCCCTTCTGAATGTAAGGTATAATTTTATTACTTAGACACATGTGAACATAATTTTATTACTTGTAGACACATGGCTCAGTATTAAATATTCATAGAAGAAACTCTCATGTGTAATGTATGCATGTTGATGTGTACGTCAAAGGACAACTTCGGGTATTATTCTTCAGACTCCACCTGCTTGTTTTTTGTTTGTTTGTTTTTGGGGGACAGGCTTTCTCAATGACTTGAAACTTACCAAGTTGGCCTGCAAGTGAGCCTTGGTGATATACCTGTCTCCTCCTCCCCATCTGGGACTGCAGCTGTGTACCACTTTCTCTGCATTTTAATATGGGTGCAGGGATTTGAACACAGGTGTCCATGTTTGCAAGGCAAGTGTTTTACTGAGTGAGCCATCTTACCAGCCCAAGGCTTCTGTCTTTACTTATCACTGTGCTTGACTCATTAACTGGATTTGTCCATGAAACAGTTTTGAATCTTGGCTTACAGGCCTAACACGTGTGTCATAACTGAGGCTGCAACTCATCCTCCCTGCTAGCTCCTGGTGTATTCAAGGGAAAACGTTTGTTGTTTATAGGGATTTGTGTGGTGTATGGGAAGACACAGGTCTGGGAAACATGTCCCTTGTAAAATTTGTTGTAGGGATTAAACAAAGGTCAAGAGCTGGTGAGATAGCTCAGTTGGTTGAGTACTTATTGTGGAAGCACAAAGCCTTGGGTTAGGATTCTTGGCTGTAAGAGCCAAGGCATGGATGTGCATGTCTGCAATCCCAGCGATGGCAAGGTGGAGAAAAGCTATACTTGGATTTCACTTGGCTAGTGTAGTTGAGTTGGTGAGCTCCAGTGTTTGAGATTGCTTTCTGTTGCTATGGTAAAAACACTCTGATCAAGTTACTCTGTTGAGGTTTCATTTCGCTTACACTTCCAAATCACCTCTATCTTTGAAGGAAGTCAGGGTAAGCACTCAAATAGGAAACTGAAGGCAGAAATCATAGCCCATGCTGGTTTAATTACAAGCCTCAACTTTGTGGTTTTTTTTTTCATCAAATCCAGGATCACCTGTCCAGGTAAGGGTATTGCCCACAGTGGACCTGGCCCTCCAACTCAATTAATAATCAAGATAACTACATATGTGCTTATCTGAGCAATCTCTCAGTTGATTGAGAGCCTAGATGACTCTAGGCTGTGTCAAATTAAAGCTAACTAAGAATCCAGGTACAGGGAGAGGGTCTGTCTCAAAAATAATATGGGGAGCAATATGGGAAGACACCCAACACTGGCTTTTGACTTTCACACATGTACACAAGCATCCAAATACATACAGGCACATATGTGAACATATAAATGCACCATACACACACAAAATGAAGCAAAATAAGCCAAACTGTGTGCTTAAAACATATTAGGTGTAAAAGTATTATATGTCCTAACAGATTATTTCAGCTGATCTTGTACAGATGGAGTCTATTTTGGAATATGTGCTATTCAGCATCTCTGAAAAGAATCCATGCTGTGCCATTTCAAAGGTGTGGCATCCATCAATTCTTATTTCCATTTCTGAGGTGGAAACGGAAATAGGCAGAAACGGAGGGAGTTATTGTTCTGCATCCCTCCCAGTCTGTATCGCAGCCTGCATTCAAGGTGACAATCAGCACTGTGACACAGGAAGCTGAAGCAAAGATTTACAAGAGTGCAGAGACACAGCTTCTTTGTCTTATTTAATGTTTGATTATAATTCTATAAGTGAGTCTTTTATACTTGCTTATGATTTTAGTCACTGTTAAAACCACAAGGCATAAACCTGAAGTCAGAGGGGCTGAGTTAAATTCTCTAGTTATATCCTCTAGACCAGCTCTAAGGAATTAAAATAGCATTTCTAGGAGTTTGGGGATATGTCTTGGTTAGGTTTTTTTTTTTCTGTGAAGAGACACCATGACCACAGGAACTCTTTTATAAAGAAAAACAATTGCTCACGGTTTTAGAGGTTTAGTCCACTATCATGGCAGAAAATGTCAGTGGGTAGACAGACATGGGTGATGGAGATGGAACTGAGAGTTCTACATCTTGATCCACAGGCAACAGAAGTGAACTGTGTCTCACTGAGCATAGCTTGAACAAAGAAGACCTCAAAGTCCACCCCACAGTGGCACAGTTCTTCCAACAAGGCCACAGCTCCACCAACAGGGCCACACTTCCTATGAAGGCCATTTTCTCTCAAACCCCCACAGGATAGTATAGCAGGTAATAAAACCTGCTGCCAAGCCTGAGGCCTGAGTTCAATCTCTGTGCTCTACATGATGGAAGGATAGAGTCAGCTCCCACAAGCTCTCCTCTGACCCACAAATGGGCACCATGGGATATACCCACCCACCACACACACATACATTCACACATGTACACACTAATATAGCAAATTACGTTTCAAATGAAATACCATTGCTGATTTCCATGAAAACCCAGAGAGACCCTGGGGAGAGGGTGAAGTGTGATTAATGGCTCAAGTGGGAACAGGGCCGATGAGTGAGAGAGGGGTGACTGTTAGTGCTTGGGAGTAAAGAACTCTAGGGCCGGACACTGGTTGTCAGCACTGGAGTCCCCCGCTTAGTCAGTTATAGGCCACACGAGGTTGGATAAGCTGCCCGAGTGCCCTGGCGCTGTGGCTGAGTACAGTTGGGAGAAGGTCCTCTAACCTAGCCGTAGAAGCAGATCAGGGTACTGAACTCGGCTCCTATTTTCTGCACTAACATCTAGTTGCACCACATTTTCTGAAAAACAAAACAACAAAAGCAAAAGCTGAACCCGAAGTTAGCAGTGTAGGGGAGGGACTCAGATATTGCTGAATTGGTAATTAGCTAATAAGCTCTAAGCCCTGGTTAGATTCCAAACATTATACCTGCGATCCCAACACTCAGGAGGTGTAAGCAAGAGAATCAATAGTTCAGGGTCATCCTCAGCTACATAAGGAGTTTGAAGCCAGCCTGTGCTATGAGATTGGTCTAATATGTGTGTGTGTTTGTATATGTATATGTGTATATATATATGTGTGTGTGTGTGTGTGTGTATGTGTGTGTGCATGCATATATGTGTATACATATAGGTATACATACATGCACACACATACATATATCATATATAAGATGTCAACAGTCCAGTATGCAGTAGGCAAGGCTTATAGGTTCTTAGAAATGAAATCAGAGACAGACTTAAGATCATCCCTGGTTTTATGTTTGGGAAAGTACGGCTGAATTATGAATATTGTACATATTTATAGTGAGATAGTTATTTTTCATTTCCAAGTTAAAAGATGGATCATCACCTAAAGGTACCTACTTTTAAGGGTTAGCCCTTAGAGAACTACATGATGGAAGAAGAAAACCAAATCCCAAAATTGTCTTCCAGCTTTCACACGCATACCTTAGCACACATATATTCAAAGATGGGCACACACACACACACCAAATAAATAAATAAACAAACAAATATATAATAGATAAATAAAGGTTTTTAAACTTTCTTGAAATTGAAATTTCTTTTAAGTGCTTCTCAGTGTAGCCTGCAGGACTGACAACAGCCCTCATATTCCGAAATCACAGTCACCAGCTGTGCTAAGGACAACGCTGCAGCAGTTGACACCTGACTTGACTTCATGCTCACTCAGCTTTGATGTAATTCAGAACTGGGGATTGGTGAGAACACAGTTTGACTTAGAAAGCCTATCCATTTTTTGAGGTCACCCTCTTCATTTCAAAACACATTTACTGTGTTTTTCATTTACAAAGAAAGCGTTTGCTGGGACAACTACAGGAGCTCCAAGGGTCTGCCTATTAGCTGTAATATGTGTGGAGGGGCATCTTCAATGCTAGGGAGGACTGGGCAGTTATCAGTCAGGGAGTGGTCATTCATGCTAAGTGCTCGAGCTGCACCTGGAAGGTTCAGAACATGCTTAACTTCATCTGTTAATGACTGCACGGTAACTGCTCCACACTGGTTCATTTTCAGGAGGGTTAAGAAACTGAGGTGGGATTTTCTCCCCATTCCTACTTCAAATAAAAGGAAAATGTGATTTTCTTCAGAAATGTTTGAAGAAGTCATCTTAAGCCAAACACCCTGAACTTTCAGTTTTGACTTTGATTTATTTAATTGGTTGGATTTTACCAAGGTACATACTTACTGCTACATTTTCTTTTTTTCATGCGTGCTATTCTTGAATGTGTGTATGTGTGTCTGCATGTGTGTGGGAAGATACATGCTTGTCTATGCAGGTGTGCAAGTTGAGGACCAGCGCTCTGATGCTCAGGTATCTTGTTCAGTTACTCTCTCCATCTTTCATATGGATGCAATATCTCTCACCTAAACCAAGTGCTCATGGATCCTGCTAATCTAGCTTGCCTGTTTGCTTGCGGAACCTTTTGTCTCTACTTCTTGTGCACTGAGATTGCAATTAAGCCAGCACACCTGCCTAGGATTTACATGAGTACTGGGATCCAATCTTAGGTCTTGCACTGCAAGCCTTTTACTTTTAGAGCTATTGTCATGGACCTGCTTTCTTCTATTTTAATGTAACTTTATCTTACACATAAATATTTATATAAATGAAAAAGTCTAAAATATGATCAAGAAGTTAAGTTGGGGATTGTCGGCAATGAAAATCAAATTATGAAGACTTGAGGATTTTCATTCCAAACTAGCAAGCATCACTCAAAAGGGTCAAAGTCCCACATTATTCTGCCCACTCTTAAATTTCTGTGTGTATAGTTTTACACTTTTATATTTTCCCATTTATCATTTATAATAAGTTTATTCAATAGATATACCTAAAGGAAATTCTATATGAAAAACCACAAACATATAAATCAGCCTTTATTTAACTAGCCAGAAACTATGGTTCCAGCAATATCTAAATCTTCTTCACTGTATCTGTCATGGGAAGGTGAAAGCCAGAGGCGGAGGGAAGCTGGAAGTTCACTTGCAGCTTTCATTCTTGAGAACTTGGTCTTGTGGCTATAGTAGTAACAATATGGAAAGTTAAAGAATGCAGTTACCCCACATTACTCCCCCCCACACACACATGCAGCCCTCTTGCTACAGAAAGGGGGAAGTATCAGTGAACCTCAGGACCTATCTTTTTGGTGTCATCCCCAACGCTCAGAACACATTTCAGAGTAGATGACAATCACATGCCCTTCTTCTTCCCTGCTTTGAATTTTATTATTATTAATAAAAAGAAGAAATAAAATTTTGATAGTAATAAATAGAATAAATAAATTTAATAATAAACTAAAATTCATGTCAATAATAAGAAATAAAAAGGAGCTTATCAGACAAGACTATTAAACACTATGTGATGCTGAATACAGTCCTCACAGCCTACATATGTCTTAAGATCACGAGGGGCTCTGCCATACTTCCCCAGCCCCAGTATCTACAGATTTTGTCACATACAGTCCCGTGCAGTGAGCATTAGGATGCAGGAAGTCCCTGAGTTGCCAGCCACAGTGTAAGTGGATGTTTTTTCACGAAGTGGAAGATAAACAAGAGCAGCACGGGGCTAGCATGTAAGTTGAAGGAAAAGTTGAATCTGTAACTTATTCCTTTAAGCTTAATAGGCCTCATGTTCTGAGCAAAACTGTTGACTTCACTGCATACCTGCCCATCTCACAAGACTCTGTGATGCCCCTCACCCCAGGTTCCAGAGAACTTGAAAATTCAGCATTCAGTAAAAGTTCATATTAATTTATTTTTCCTACTTGAGATGGAAGCAAAAACTTAAGCCAAGAGTCTTCCAATTCCATGAGAATGAATATTTGTCATCTACAAAGTCCAAATTTTGTGAATAGTCTGGGAGCCACACAGCTGTTGAAAAGTCCCTGTATGTTTTGGTGCTGGGGACCACATGTGAAATGTGCCATGCTGCCTCATGTGATGAGATTGTGTATGTACCGTTTCACCCTCTGTTCCCTATGCACCAGAGACTGCCTGTCTGCTTCCCAGCCTTTCTAGGCCTGGTATCCTGGCCTGAGGATTCAGCTTCACTGTCTCCGTCTTTGAAAGGGCTTCCTGAACTTCCTAAGACAGCCTGTCCCCTGTGCCTCTGATGCAGCTTCTGTCTTCTTCCTCGCTAGCTTTCACCAAACTTTTCTTTCCCTTTCACCCAGCATTCTCCTCGTGAAAAATAAAGGTTGAGTAAATGATGTCATGAAAGGGCCAAAGCCTTCTGTCACCTTTGTATCCACAGTGACGCATGGGTCCCCTGGTAAGTTCCTCGGCAAAATTCAGAGGAAAGAAAGACTTGAGAGGGGAACAGAAGAAGGGAGGAGACACGGCAAACACTGCACCTGCAGTGAACCTGGAGCCCCGAGCTGCAGGAGAGGAATTGGGGTCTGAAAGGACTAGGAGTTTAAGTTCAGAGGCAGGGAACAGTGGTGCTTCAGTTGAACAGGCTTTCATTGATCTTTAACACATGAAATGGAGACTTTCTAAGGCATTATTACCAGTCTCTCTTTTGTGCTATTCCAGGAACTGGTGGTTGGTCCCCAGCAGATTCCAATGCCCAACAGTGGCTCCAGATGGACCTGGGCAACAGAGTGGAGATTACAGCAGTGGCCACGCAGGGAAGATACGGGAGCTCTGACTGGGTGACAAGCTATCACCTGATGTTCAGCGACACAGGGCACAACTGGCAGCAGTACAAGCAAGAAGACAGCGTATGGGTAGGAAATGCTCTGTCTTCCAGTGCATGCAGATGAGATGTGCTAATGCTAACCAGTGAGTGCTGAAATCACGTCTAGCCCTGGTTCCAGTGTAACTCTCTCCCAAGGGCAATCAGAGTGTCAGCTGGAGAGAGTTCAGTGTGCTCTTCCGGTTCTTGTGATTTCGAGAGATTTTGACAGAATCTGTTGCCATCTATAAGACTAGGGAAACATGCTGACAAAATCTGACAAAAACAGCATCATTGGCTGTCTCCTTTCTTTACCTCATTGTGCTGTGGGAAAAGTCAACCAATGACAGCAATGAAACTGAGAAAGGGCTTATTTTGACTTACAGTTCAAATTTACTATCCATCATGGCAGGGACGTAAGTCATGGTACCAGGAACTTGAGGGGCCTGGCCATGTGGCATCCATAACCAGAAGGCGAAACAAAGGTTATGCTAGTGCTCAGCTCACTTTCTCCACTATGATACAGTTCAGGCTCCTAGCCCTGGAATGCTGCCACCCACAATGAGAAGATATTCCCATGCAAATTTGCACCATCAGGATAGTTCCCTACAGACATGCTCAGAGGCTCATCTCTCAGCTGACTCTAGATTCTGTCAAATCAACAATTAACACTCACCATCATATCGGTTAAAGGGTTATATCTACTTGTGTGTTTGAATGTATCAGACACTTTATCTAACTTGCCCAAATAACTGAACTATGACACTTGTTCAAGGTTGCTAAGTGTGGAATTTGGTCTGAGGAATCTGTACTTTTGTCTCACTGTGTTGAACAGTCACCATTCAAGGTTCTAAAAAATTCAAATATAGAAAAAATGGCAAAGTTTAGATTTATCCTGGCACTGTGAGTAATCATCAGTTTGGGAGTAACACATCTGCTCCATGTTACAAAACAGACCTTTCTTTCCTGCTGCAGCCCACACTGCGGGGACTTCATGTCAACAAAAGCTTGTCCGGAAACCATAAGAAAAAGAAAGCAGGGACAAGAGGCACAGGGTTATGCTAGCTGGATAGGTTATGTTACCTGTCTCTAGAGGCTGGAGTTTGAGGCTTAGGAAGATGGTTTGGTAGGCACAGTGCTTATCATCAAAGGTTGGAGTTAAGATCCCCAGAACCCACAAAAAAGGCAGGTAGATGTGATGGCATTTTCAGAGTTCCCCAAAGAATGCTGGCTAGCCAGACTTGCCTGAAAGACAATATATACACTGCCTAATTAGATAAAGAGTGACAGAGAAAGATACTGAAAGTCAGCCTCAGGCCTCTGCACATACAGGAACACATGCATGAACATGCATGCATACATAAACATATATGTATATATCAAAAAAGAAACTTCATGCTTTGTATAAAATAACATGTAAACAAATGCTTCTTTTACTTTAGAAGAAAAACATCACCATTTTTTCTAAAGGACCATTAAATGTGAAGACATAGTGATAGCTAACGTATTCTTGCCCTCACAGAACTTCCTTGTCTGCAGCCCTGACTCCAGTTACTCCATCTTTCAGTGTTAGCCCAATCTTGGTGAAAAGAATGTGTTTTACCCTCATTAGTATTTGTTGCCTATCGTACTATCTGGGTCTCTAATTGAGGCTTGGGATAAAGTAAGCATTCTGATCAATTACTAAACAGAATATTGAATATCAGTGGGTTGCTTTTGATATCAGTTGCAATATTCTCACAGGGCAAGGATTTTCGTTTTCAAAATTCTCTTTGGAGGCTCTTCTATTTTGTTTCTTAATATTGAAGTCCACATCAATTTTTGCAGATTTGTGCTCGGTTTGCTGTTTGGTTTGGAGTGAAGAATAAGCAGTCCTTCTACCCGGGGAACTATTTCAAATTTTTATGTTGACTTTCAAGGGGAAGATAGATGTGGGATTATTTATTTTCTTGTGGTTTTCAATCAAAACAGGTTGTTTTCAGATGAAACTGCAGTTTTGAGTCACTTTGTTTCCATCTTTAAAAAAGATCCAATTCCATTCTCTTCAGATCATAAGTGGCCTCCCTCCTGGGCCGCAGGATGCTGTCAAGGCTGCCATCAACTCTCTCTTCTGCCTCCATGGAGAACTAAGCCTTGACGCACTGGGTAATTTTGGGTGTTTAGTAAAAGATCTCTGGAATCACCCTGGCTCTTAGAGCTGCAGTGTGGAGAGGCAAGATTGTTGCCACCATATCCCATCATCCTCAACAGCCCAACATTGTCCAGGCACCATTAGCATCATTACTCAAAATTAAGTTTTACTTCTAAATATTCTTGGTTGCAAAATTACAGTCTGTTTCTCCCTTCTTGCTTTTTTTATGGCCTGTTTCTCCTTTCTTGCTTTTTTTTTTATTTTCACAGTTTTTTTTTCTTTTCCTTTCTCACTTGAAACGTGAACCGTGTCAGACTTACTCTGGAAGAATAATATTAAACCTCACTGTTTAATTCACACAATGCTAAATATAAAAGTAAGAAATCATCAACTATACCTAACTGTACCTGTGTGAGGCAAATAGTGTCTAAACTCTGAAATGGTCCAGGAAAGTCTGTCAAACTGGTGTTTTACAAACATTTCACAAAATATGCGAAGTCTCCTTTTCAGCTAATAGGGGAACTTGCATCAAAACATGCTGTGGTTCACTCGACTGCCTTGGGCAGGAGAAATCGCATAGCGAGTGGAATGTTTGCCACACAGCTGTGAGAGTCTGAGTTCCATTCTCCAGTGTGTATACATCTTTTAAAAAAAAAAATGTGGGCATAGTGATACATACTTCTAACCCTGTGAAGTGAGAGATGAGTGATCTCTTGGGCTTGCTGGCCAGATAGTCTAGCCAAATTGGTAATTTTCAGGTTTAGTTAGAAAATCTGACTCAAAAATAAAAAAAATTAAGGTGTAGAGAAACAAAGGAAGATATGTAGTGTTGACTTCTCAACACAGCATAAATATGCATGCAAGCACACACACACATATACAATAGATGCCTTAGTTTTTTCTCCTTAGTTTTTATTTTTAATTTCACTTTAGGGTCATAGTGTCAGAGAATTAAATGGGCAAAACAAGAAAATTTTTTAATACAACTGTCTGAGTAGCTCATTTAACTTCCCATATTACTCAAATATGTAAGCCCATCAATAATAAATATTAGCTTCAAGGATGCTGACTGAGAGCATCTATTAAGGATTTCTTTCTTTTTGTATGTGTATGTCATGTATGAATATGTGTACATGCCTACTGACATGAATGCTGACTCACATGTGTGTTGAAATTTTGTTAATATTCCCATGTGTGTACATGTGTACTATTATGTATAGAATCCCATGGATGGTATTGAGAACAACTTCATTGATCATTCTTCCTCATACATTAAGGCAGGGTCTCTCACTGAACTCAGAGCTCATCTTTAAACTCTGACTAGCTAGCCAGCTTGCTCTAATGAGCACCTATCTCTACCTCTTGAGCACTGGGGTTACACACAGAATGCCACACCCACTCAGCTTTTGCAGTACATTCCTGGGATTCAAACTCTGGTTCTCAAGCTTGTGAAGCAAGCATGGTCCACGCTGAGTCATCTCTGAGTCAACCCTGATTTTTTGTGTCGTTGGGGATGGAACTCATGTCCTGAGGCATGCCAGGCAAGTTCCTCCCTAACAATTATATCCTCAGCCTCATGTGGCTCTTGCAGGGTCTTGAAGTTGGATATGCTTCAGTTCATAATGGTTTTTAAAATATGTATTTCAAACAATACTGGTGGGGAAACCTTGTTAGCCAGTTATCTTTAAGAGATGGAGCCAAGTTAAGGTGTGGCTTTATGGGACCAGGAGTAAAATGGGTGCATGGCCCAGGTGCACTCTCTCTGTGATTCTCACGAGGCACAGCTGAGCTTGGACTTCTTGTTCCTGTTTTGTTTTTCCCTTATAATAAATAAAAATATAATTGTTTTATCCTTTAGCTAGCCTGATTGTTTCCCAAATTGAGCTGATTCCTACAGTTGGCACCCAACATGGGGCTAGAGTCTCTGGCAGCTCTGGCCAGCTGCTGTCAGACTCTACACTGCCATTCATTTTAAGTATAGGATTCCCATGCAGCAGCAGCCCTAAGTAGTCGCTAGCTGAGGGCCTTCATATTTCCTCATTAAATGCCTCAGAGCCATGCAATCACAGAGGGCCAAGGTGCCTGACGACTTGGAGCTGTTCTGGGTCCAGTATTTCTTCACTGCAAAAACTCAGGTGAGTCAGGCAAGACACGGGCTCCCCCCGATGCCTCTGTTCAGCATTGCAACCTTGCTATTCTAGTGCTTGTGTGGCTACCGACCAGTCAGGGACCTCTGTGGAGCACAAAGTCTATGATTTACACAAAATAACTGTTTTTAACCTGAGCATATCTTTTAGCATTTAACACTAAAATCAAATTCAAATCAGCCAGGAGGCTCCAAGTGTGCCACAGCACCTAATGGCAGGTAAAGGTTATTTCACCTACTTCAGCTCAAATTCAACCATAGGTAAGATTTATAATTTGAAATATAAATTATAAATTTATAATTTATAGAGAAAAATTATGGACAATTTAGCCATCTAGGAATTCAATAGCCTTTTTACTTATAACATGTACAATGTTATGCAAGGTTTATATGATTTTCCTCCTACACCCCTCCATTTGATTCTAGGGATTAGCTTTGTCCTTCATATTTTATCCCTAAAAACATGGTTTGATAATAGGGCCAAGAATGAGGCACTTTTACAAATGATACAGTCTTTACAGACTGACAATGATCAATTAAAAAGAAAATTCAGTGCTCTGGAGAAGGATACAATCAATTTGACAAACAAAACCCAGTCAAATGAGATACTTTTAGAAAGGATACAGTCTTTACAGACTGATAATGATCAAGTAAGAGAAAAATTCACCATTCTGGGAAGGATACAGCCAATTTTAAAAACAAAACCCAGTCAATGAGAAAGGGTGCTAAGACATTGTCTGAGATATACTGTTAAATGTATTAATTGGACTCTGTTGAAGGATTGTGATAGATTGACTTATAGAATGTCTCTCCAGGAAGGTAATATGCATGCTATAAAAATAATGTACAAGGATGAGACATTATCTCTACTGGAAGACTTCACACCTTGAAATCCTCAATGAGGACATTAAAACAGAACACTGGATAGGAGATCCAGACTTTACAAAAGGCAATGGTAAAAAGATTTAAAAATATTGAGAAATTTATCAAATTTGTTGACCAGGGACAAAAGGTACAAAGACAAACATCAGTACGTACCAAACTCAGGGATAGCTTACCTAGAGTTTTACCTGCTTTTCCAGTGATATCATCAGAAAAAGCATCTGACACCAAATACCCTAAGGCAGTCAAAGAATATGCATGGGACCCATATATATGACTGATCTAAAGGAAATTAAACAAGCAATTGTATCTTATGGAATACATTTATCCTTCATTAGGGAAATGGTCAAAATGTGGGCTTCAAGCAACAATACAATGCTACAAGACTGGATTCAGTTAATCTCAGCAGTCCTATAGAATGGACTTCAGTTGCTTTGGAAGTGTTACTTGACAGAAGAAGTGAAAATTTTAGAGCAACAGGGAAAAGCAAAAGGACTTGAGATTTCCCAAAATCAAATTCTGGGTGAGGGACTTTACTCTGATCCTCAGGACCAGGCTCTTTATGATGAACACACCTTGTCCCTATGTAGCACAGCAGCTTTAAATGCTTGGGACAGGATTCAAAAACTAAGAAAGAGAGTTAAATCATATATTATGATTAAGCAGGGCCAGAGAAAACCTTTTAGTGACCTTTTACAAACATTAACTAAGGCTGTCCAAATGGGGGTAACAGACCCAGAAGTTAGGTGAGTACTAATTCAATCTTTGGCTTTTGAGAATGCCAACTTAGAATACAAAAAGATCCTTGGGTCTTTAAAGGTCAGCTCAGCACCAATGGATGGATGGATTTTGCATACAATAAATGTTGAGACACTTAACTATAGTACTAAAGCTTGGGTAGGAGAAGCAATTTCCAATGGTATGAGGAAACATCAAAATACCAAATGTTTTAATTGTGGTAAAGTAGGACATCTAAAAAGAAATTGTCGACATAAAATTCCTAGTCATAATGCCTCCTCTAAAAGTGGCAAAAATAGAAAGACTTAGCCTTTGGGTATATGCAGGAGGTGTGGCAAAGGCCGACATTGGACCAATAAATGTAGGTCAACAAAAACCAAACAAGCAATCTGATACCACCGAAAAACTCTTTGGTGGGCCTCTCGCAGGCCCCCATGACAAACGTGGTCCAATCATTCCTAGTTACTGTGGAGAATGTGTCTCACCAAAAAAATTTAAAAATCCAGAGCATTCTATAAAAGACCACACTGTTCTGGATGATGAAATAGATGTGGAGGACAAATCAAATACTTCAATAGGACATAGGAAACATATATTCTGGCAGACTTCTATAAATGTTAAAGACCAAAGCAAAGAGTGTATATAAATGACATTTTTATTAAAGGCTTACTAGACACAGGGACAGATGTAAGTATCATTACTCCAGAATCTTGGCACCCAAATTGGCCTCTTCAAGAGGTAGATGTTTGAAGAAATAAAATGAGTTTTGCCTAAATGGGAATTACGAATTGCTCCTAAAAATAATTCAAAGAGAAGATTCTGTTAATTACCTAGGTTACAAAATAGGTTTACAAAAAATTAAAGCACAAAAGTCACAGATTAGGACAGACTGTTTGTGGACTCTTAATGACTTTCAAAGATTATTAGGAGACATTTCCAGTCTACGATCGACTGATGGGATAACACCCGATCTAATAATTCATTTAAATAAAACCTTAGATGGCAATGAAGACTTAAATAGTCCCAAAAAATTAACAACTAAAGCAAAAGAAAAAAAAATTTAAAAATCTCCTCCCTCTAAAAATGGTCTGTTAGTTATACTAGGCCTTAGCCAAAGTTGGTTGCTTTAACGCTGCAAATGAGACTTTGGGTGATTGCTCAGGTAGTCAATTGTCTCCGTCATATACTGCTCACTTTGGAAGCTGCTTGATTGCACTTCCTGCCTACTCAAGTAATATTATCTCCCTTTGCAGGCCTTCGATGGGGTTGAAGATTAGATAGTCATAGTTACCTTCCTCTCATGATTTAGCCAAGCTTATTTCCAATGTAAGATTTAGACTCTTTGAAATAGAATATTTATTAAAACATTTATCATGTGTTCCTTGCTTAATATTGCTTATGTTGTTTGTAATTTTATACTTTATATCTGTTCCTACTGTACATAGCTTTGTATTGGGTTTGGATCACTCTTGTTTAGTGAAAGGGGGGAGGTGATGGGGAAACCTTGTTAGCCAATTATCTTTAAGAGGTGGATCCAAGTTAAGGTTTGGCTTTCTGGAACGGGGAGTAAAACAGGTGCACGGCCCAGGTGCTCTCTCTTTGTGAATCCTGCAGGGCACAGCTGAGCTTGGACTTCTTGTTCCTGTTTCGTGAGTTTTCCCCTTATAATAAATATAAATATAATTGTTTTATTCTTTAGCTAGCCTGGCTATTTCCCAAATCAAGTTAATTTCTACACAATACAAAGAGCACATTCAGTGTGGGACATCATTTTACCCAAGAGATTTCTTTTATTTCAAGTTCACTTCAGGATAAGATCCTTTAAAAGACACCTTTGCAATAGACAGGAGAAATTCTCCTTGCACTAAAAATCCAATTTGTAGAGTTTCTGGTCTGGCACTGAGTGGAACATTCATGAATGAGGCCACTGAGCAGCCACTTAGCAATGGCTTAGCCTCTCTATTTATTAACAAGCTGAGCTCCTGGCCACTAAATGATCAGGCGTGAAGGAATCTCAAGAACAGACTTGCAACAATTTTTAGAATCCTAGTGGATCTGAAGTCTCCCTAGTTTGAGTATGTAGACACTGTAAAGGAATGTAAAGATTCAAATTCTAACTCTAACAGCAGCCTGAGCCAGTATGATTTCCTTTGTGTGTATTGGTGGGGTGTATGGATAAGTTAATGACAAGCTGCAGAAGTCTGTTCTCTTTCATTCTGTGTGTTACAGGGATAGACCCCAGGTCATCAGACTAGAGGAAAGAACCTTTACCTGCTGAGCCATCTTCCCAGCTCAGCATTTAGGTCTTTACTGAGGCACCGTAAGACTTTGCAGCCTGCTTTCACACACACATCAAAAACTTATAAAACCTGTCTCTGAGAACCAACCCATGTCCTTCCTATTTTGGAAATGTCCTAGCCACTTAAAGTCTTTGATGACACCAGCACCACCACCTCTTCTTCTTTGTGTTCACTAAGAAAGCACAAAACAAGCAACTGGTCAACTGCTGTGAGTTCTGGTGTTTACAACTTCTCTTCCTCCCAATCACTTGCTTTCACTTCAAGTGCACTTCTCACATTGCTAATGCCTGTGCCTCTTCGTGATAATTTGTTCCATTCATCTTTTGCAAATACGCTCCAAGAAGCAACTTTCAGGTGCAAATTTCAGGCAACCATTTGCTGTTGACAGCTTTTTCTGTTCAGATCCCACAGACTATAGCTCATCCTATTTGACTGACCTGTCCATGCATGTCTTCCTGAACTCCATCCAGTGTGTCTTCTATGAAGGGACACTCTTCATTTGATGCAGGTCAGTTTTTCTAAAAGGATAGAGCTCTCACCATCCTTTATGTGATAACATGGAGACTCTTGATGTGAAGGCCACAGACAAGGTCCCTGAGAAAAAAGAGAAACTTGAAGAGTCATGTCCGTGAGAAAACAAGGAATTTTGCAAGGTTGCAAGGCAGTACCTATGCAACTGATAATCTAAACACAGAGGATAGCGTCCAAGAGTTCAAAGTGGCTTCCTATGGGTATCTTACCCCAGAACAACACACACTTCTGTGTGGCACATATTCTTCAGCCAGAACTCCATGCAACTGGACACTCTGCTAATAGTAGGAGCATGTCATTTTACCTTTTATTAAAGCCTATTTGGTTGCTTCAATATATAGAAGTAATTGAAATTTCTAAAGGTCAAGGGAGCTGGGCTGTATCACATGTAATAAGGAGACAGAGGCAGTTTATAGACTCAACTCTACCTCTCAATAATGTCGAAAGTCATAAGCCCCTAGGTAATACAGTAGCCTAAGCATTGTATTACCTGAGGATGAAGGAGATGAAACAGCTTCCACCAATATTTCAGAACACAATACTGAGCTAAATCACAATGGAACCTCCAGCCTCCTTGAAGAAACTCACTATGGAGTATTTCAGGGTTTTCTGGAAAGATGTGTAACGAATACAGAAATGCTTACTTTCTTCCCACTTGCTTCATGACTGCAGCTACAACGTGAAGAACAGACTTTCCTTCCTGCAGCAATGTACCTGTGAGGAATTATATTCCCTCAAACTATAAACCAAAGTAAATTATTCTCCCTTAAGTTGCTTCCTGTCAGCTATTTTGTAACAACAACCAGAAAATCAACAGATCCACTAGCCTCTTACTTTCCTCCAACTATCTTGCAGTTTCTTCAGGTTCATTTTCCATTTCACTTTTCCTAAGACTATGCAGCCTTTTATAAAACACATGAGCTATCAAGTACTTGACAGTGGGATCCTTCAGCCTGTGTGGTATATTGCTGTGCGATTTCTGTAGCATTCAGGAGTCTGTTTGCTCATAAAAGGTTTGCACTGGTTACCCAGCACTCTCCTTACCCCGAGGTCAATTGAAACAACGGATTGCGCATTTCAGTCATCAGTGCCCCAATTTCATCCTTGAGCAGTTCCCAAATTTTCTGGGAGATGCTCTCCTATCTTCTTGATTTACACACATTTATTCTGCCAATTTTGCCTAGCGTGTCCTGAGTATTGATCACTGTTTTATATACTATTTTAAGCCTACCAATTTCAGAAAACAATCTGAGAAAAAGAAGCACATTCCTATCAACATATATCTTTTAAGCTCTCATTATATGCCTAGCACAAGGCTCGATACATGAACAGAGATTTAAAGATGCAGTCTCTTCCTCTCATGGATGCCCACAACCATTAAGAGACTAGAACATGGCTCCTCTGTAACATGGCCCATGCTCTTATTTGAGTGTGTGTATGTGCTACACACATCTGTGCATTTAGGAAATGAAGGCAGATGTTGTGTACTCTGCTCTGTCACTTTGTTACTTAGTCCCCTGAACAGGTCCCCTCAGTGAAACTGGAACTAGGCTGGCAGCCAACAAACCTCAGTGATCCTCCTGCCTCTGTCCCTGACAGTCCTGGGGCTACAGGTAGGCACACTGTCAACCCCAGGTGTTTATTTTAATTAGAGTTCAAGGGGTTCATTCTTAGAGCATCATGCTTGTCTAGCAAGCTCTCTTCCTTGCATCACCACCACACTTCTTACTTTAATGCCTTTAAAATAAAGTAAAGGATTAGACAAAATAGCATACCATCAAAGACCATGCTTGGCAACTGCCAGGATTTTAAAGCTATTTTTGTAATTTGTTTTCTCACACATGTATATGTAGAAATGCAAACTATGGGTGTGAATTTTTGAATTGAACTTTATTTAAAAGTCAAAGAGGATGAGGAATAAATAGCACCAAAGGTGTTTGAAAAGACCCTAAGGAATTGTATTATATTATTTTATGTTTATTTAAAATTATATATAGCATATGTTTGTGTGTATTAATTGAAGTTATGCTACTTGGAAAGACAGTGCAATCCCCCCCCCCACACACACACAATCCATTATCTACTTAACAAAAGTCCCAGTGCAGTCAGACATGTGAAAACTTTTGAGTTGTTGGTCAGGGGAGTCCAAGAGACTTCTAAACAATATAGGCTGTTGCTCTTGTCCTGAATACTAGAAAAGCAAAATCCAGCCCTCCTGTTGACAATACCACACACTGTGGACTTGAAGGAATCAGCCTGGATCTTAGCTGGAAGCCTCCTTCCTGAGGATTAACTCTAACAGTGTTGAAAGGAACCATGAAGGCTGCCTTGGAAGAGAAGTGATCAGTATCCCTCCTCAGTTCTAAGGCCTGCATACGGGAGCAATGATGGAGCTATTCCTAAAGGTGTGAGAGTGCTATTTATATCCTGGGACTAATCAATAGCCACCTGCACTTCTACTTAAGGCCTGCTCAGGAGGAAGGGATTCATGTCTGCTACTGACAAGCTAGCCAACTACTCAAGGCTGGAGAGACCATGGAGCCAACAGGAAAACGGCCTAGAGTCACTTTCCTAAACCAGTACAATCTCTGGCTGCATTCTGAATACCCACAGAAAAGTGCAGCACTTACACCTCATCAAAGAAACGACTTCTTCTTTTTCTTCTTTTTGAACCAGTGACTGGTCAAAATGCAGATCACCTTACCACAGTATGCCTGCCCCAATTAATACATTTGTAATACAACCCAATAATGCCTAAGGTTCAAGGAACATTGCAGATGAGATGGTAAAGATGTTGTTAAGAGCCAAAGAACCAGGACACCTGCTGTGAGGTGGTCTCCTCTAAAAAAAAAAAAACAATAAAAAGAAAAAAGTGTGTTGGGGGGTTAGTGGTAAGGAATGGATCTGGGAGGAGTTGGGGCAATGATGGAGGTAAATATAATCAAGACACATTCTATGAAATTCTTAAATAATTAATAAACACAAATGAATACATGTATATATATGTGAATATTTGTTTCAATAAAACTCCCAAAAAACTAATACAAGCTGTGCTTTTTATTCTTGTTTTTAATTTTAAGAAGTCAGTGAACAACTGTGTACACTCAGACTGTCAATTTAACAGGGACCACGAATGCACAAATCAGGCACCACCATGTAGCAGGTTGGGTCCCAGCTGTGCCACTGGACAGAAAGGTAATTTGAGCTCCCTGAGGACATCCTTGCCAGCTGCTTTGCAGATATAGATGTACCTGCTTCCTGACCCCTAGTATCCATTCCTCCACACTTCCTGCTCAGACACTTGCTTGTGGGAAGGCAGTACATGGGAATGAAGTCCTATCTTCACGTGGATCTAGCTTTACCAAGGATAGACTTCTGAAGCTCAGTGTTTGCTCTCCTTGAGATGCCCTAGTGGCTGTGTATGGCTTTTGCTGACCTGAGATGCTCCTAAGGCTGAAGGAACACTGCTGAAAAGGGAAGAGGGTACAAGTGGCCAAACCAACAGCTGGTGCTTGCTCCAGCTTCAGCAGGCTTCTCTCTAGTCCTCTGCTTCATACTCAGTCTTAAAACTTCCTGACTGATGCCCATCTGTTTCCTTATTTAATGTGAGAAATTACTGTGATGTTTCAGGGCGCTTCCCTGCAAGGGGTCTAGCCTCTTCAGGAAGCTAAAGCTTTCCCACATTTACACAGGTGGCATTTAAACACATCCCACAGATAGGGAGCCCACAGCAGTCTTCAGGATTAATATTCACATGGACACTTCCTGTGCAGGAGCAGATGACGGCAGTCCCCACCCTTGTCTCATCTGTAGTAGGATAGGCTCCAGCAGTTCATGTAAATGGACTGGGTTGATCTGTTTAAAATTAATTCTTCTAAATCTACTGCTATGAAATTAATCTTCTTGTCGAAGAACTCCATGTTTCCCAGGATGTTCGACTCATAATTGTATTTTCAGTATATATAAACCAATTAGGTTCTGAAAACTTTCTCCTTAGAATAGATCAGAATTAATATTTCAATTTATCATAGTTTTTGTTTCTTTAAATTTATTAAGTTGTATTAAGTATAGTGTCTGAGAGAGGGAGTTATTTTCAATTGTCTTCTCGTTACTAAGATTTTCTTTCTTTCTTTGTTTTTTCCTTTCTTTCCCTCTCTCTCTTTCTTTCTTTTTTAATTTACATGTGCCTGTGTGTGTGCTGGTATGGTATGCACATATGTGTGCATGCATGTAGTGGACAGACCCAAATTTAGATGTCCTTCCTCTAGGTATTTTTGAGACCCGTTTTCTCAGTAGTCTGGATCTCTTGAATCTGGCTCTGCTGGCCGACCAACAGACCTCAGGAATCCACTTGTCTCTACCTACCCAGTGCACACACCCACACCCTACTACTCATTGGGCTCTGGACTTGGACTCAGATACTCATTTTGCATACCAAACACTTTACCATCTGACCCCCAGTACTGAGCTTTTGACTACTACATGTGCAATTAGTGTTTCATCTTTAAGCTGTTGTTTTCTTCTATATTTTGTCTCTGCTTTGAAGTTTAAAATAATCTGTGGCTCTGATAGATAACTAAATCCCTAGGAGGCTTAGCTTCCTCCCTTGAAAAGCGAGTGTAATGGGGGTGCTGACCTCATACGAACCGTATAAGGGAGTTTCAAAAAATGAGCATGCCTCAAAATGTCCCACAGGGCTTGTTAAGGCACAGTGTGCTGAGCTCTGCTTGTAGAACATCTGACCCAATAGGTCAGAGTTGGGTTAAGAATTTACATTTCTAAACCAATATCAAGCGATTGTGGGCAGCTGATTGCGACCTCCCTTTGTGAACCCCGGTGTGAGCCGTAAGTGGATCCTTGCACTTGATGAGCATTGGTCTGAACTAGGAGTGAAAACCACGACTATTATTAAGGCAGGTAAAGGGCATCCTCTTGGTAGAGGAGCCCAGTGGACACCAGTTCTCAGTTTCTTTAATTTCAGATTTGTACACAAAAGAAAGAAGAAGCCTAAGATATCAGCACTTTTTGAGTAAACTGAAAGCTCAATGGGAAAGGTAAGCTCTCCCTGGGTTATGGGCAGAGTTGCCCAGCAAGCTCATTAAAGACAATTAGCTCTGAGGCCTTGCAGCAGACAGAGGAGCTGTAGGAAGTGCCTGGGGGAGTTGCTGACGCCTAAAGAAAAGGACTGGAGGCCAAAGTCTGAAGCCCCAGGTGTCTACTTGGCTTGTACTCAAATGGAAAGCTTCCAGCCCTGCAAAGGGTTCCTGGAAACAGAGACTCTTTCCAGCTTTTAAAAAAAGAAAAGGAGTTCAAAGGAAATTCGTCTTCAATGAGATTACTAAGCTCATTATCACAATAGCAGTCAGTATTAAGGAGAGAAATGTGATGTAAAAACCACAAGACATTATCGCTGTTAAGGAGGGCTTTGCTGTTATAGCCTCAGTGTGGGCTGCCAGCGAAGGGCCATAATGCAAAGGTGATGATGCTGGGTGCTAATAAAAGTGGACCAACGGAACCAGCCAAAAAAGGGGGTGTGCAGAGTTGATGTGTTTCATGTCTGTGGCCAGCTACAATGGTGCACATGGAGAAAATCCTTCCCTGGTCTGAGAATCTGCAGTGCCCTTCTGAACCACAGGGACATTCCAAATGGGGCTACAACATGTGTTGGGCATCTCCAACTTGCCTTGAAAATAATTATTTCATTATATAACCTGAGATTGTTTCAGAAACTGAGCTACAGCCTAGAGACGAAGGTAGTAGTGATATTTTTCCCTTCAAAGGTATTACATAGAAGTCCCCAGGGATGAAGAGATTGCTCAGATAAGAGCATGTACTCCTGTCTTCCAGAGACCTGAATTCAGTTCAGCTCCCAGCATGCGTGTGTGGTGGATCACAAACACCTGTATCTCCAGCAGATCCAATACCTATGGCCTCTGAAGCCATCACACTCATTTACACGTACGCAAAGCAAACAAGCACACACACACAAAGCAAACACAGACACACACACAAAGCAAACACACACACACTAAAAACTAAAATTAAATTGTAAAAAGGCCCTTAGAATTTTGCTGGAGGTATCAAAAAATCTTGAGTTCCTCATTTCTTGTCTTATTTGATTATAATTTAGGATATAAGCATATGTAAGACAATAAAGTTGTTTAAAAGTAGGATGTGGCTGTCCTCTGTGAGGCAGAAGACAAAATCATGGAAAGGGGTACCATGAGGAGCTATATGAAGATGGGAGATATGTATTTCAGGCTTGTCAATGGATCAAGTGATATGGTAAGTTTTCCCTAGAAGCAATTTTGCCGTTGTAATGATTTGGCTACATTTTTGTGTCATCTTTCTTCCTTTGTGACAAGTTACAATGACAGAGGGCCAGACTTTAATGAACTGAAAATCTGAGTATCTGGAAAGGACAAGGTCCAAGAAGGCTAGGTTATACAAATCAACGTGATGTTCTAGCATCTATGCTGGCTGTGTGTCTCCCTCAGGTAGATATGGATGCGGCGCCCCAAGCCCATCTGCCGTCTGTGCTCTATGCGCCACCATACAGTTCCTGGACCGGGCAAGGGGCTGGAGATTGAAACACACAGACTCACAGACAGAGACACCAGTCATCCTCGATGCCAGAATGCCCCAAGAATGCCCCCCCTTTATTGTGTCCAGGGGCAGCTTATATAGGGATAGCCACACCCCAGCCAAACGCACCAGAAACCACTCTCCTGCCATCAGGAACTCCTGAAGGTCTCGTGCTCAGAGCAGCTGTAGGCACTCAGATCAGTGGAAAACAAGTTTACAAGAAATTCAGGATCTGGGGGTTCATAGCTCCCAACATATGGAGACAGTGAGTGCATATTCTCCAGTGCATGGACCTTCTACAGGCTTCCTCTAATGTAGCTGCTTCTGGGATGTGCTGTTATTTCAGACATTGCATGTGAGTCCTGTATGTTTGTGAGCAGTAAAGAAAGAAAACATACAGGACTACGTGAGTTAAGATGAGCAAGAGCACTTGCTGCATCAACACTAATATCTGAGTTCAAATACCAGCACGCATGCAAACTGCCAGATGTGGCCACACACAATTGTAATCCCAGAGCTGTGCATGGCAGAGATAGGAGGATCGCTGAACTTGCTGGCTGCCAGCTTATCTCCAATCACCCTATCACAAAAGAATAAGGTGGAGAATGACAGAGCAGAATATCTGATATCCTTCTGTGGACTCTGCACACATGCAAAGAGAAACGTGTACCTGCACATGTTCTCTTTCTCTCTCTCTTTCCTTCTCCAAGAAATAAAAAGGTTTGCACATGTGCAGAAGACTAACTGCACATAGAATAAAAGAATCCAAGTCTCTACTAAGTGAAGAGAAAATAGTGAATTCATGTTTGACAAACCAACTCTCCTTAGGGCCAGTGTCTAAGTGCCCTTTTCATTGAGATGGCTTTCCCCACATCTGGAAATACTAAGGTTATATGCTGGTGCAGGGGTGCATGTGCAAGTGACTGTACCTCCAGGGACTCATAGGTGAACACCAAACACTCAGCCAAGCTCAGTGCAAGGCAGCCTTTCTCCTAGACTGGCCCAGGGAAAGCAGCTTGATCAGCCTCCCTGGTGCTCTGCTTTTCCTTCCCTGTCGAGGAATTCTAGTTGTAGCTCAGGCATCTTTCGTGCACGTCCTTTGTCCCACATAATGTGTCAGCTTGTCAGTGTTCTCTTTTTTAGATGGATTTGTCACTTAATAATTTCTAAAACAATTAGATGACAACTCAATAAATGGCTTTGTCAGTTCTGTGTAATGCAAAAGTCAAATTATCAAAGAATAAAATGCAAAATCTTACTTCAAGTGACATTGTGAAAAAAAATTTAAAAATAAAGTCACTTAAAAATTTTGAGTTCTTTAAACTTGCAAAATTGATGTGAATGCTTAGAAACCATTTTTCTGGAAACTGAAGTCTTCAAGATAGCTGTATTTAAGTGTACAGATGTGAATGAAGAAAATGCTACTTTCAGAATTGACTCTAGTATGTAAGCCAGAGTTGCTAGATTCTCTTAATACACATAGTGCACACACACACACACAGACATTTCTATGTATTTGAAAATAGAAATATACATCATTAGTCAAAGATGCACTCATTTATATGCATGCATATAAATTAAATGTATTTGTTGTTAGAATAAGCCGGCTAATGGTACCTTGATAGGTTGGGGCTCAGGTTTGCTGCTAAGAGATCCTGCTAAGGAACAGATCTAATGCGAGAGGTTTGTTGGGTGGGGGGAGAGCAAACGGCCATCTCTGAGTGAGGACATGAGAGAGCTAGAGAGAGAGAGAGAGAGAGAGAGAGATCAGGAAACAGAGAGAAAAAATAGGACACAGAGCAAGGGAGAGATCTGTGACGGCAGGCCTCCTTTACAGGGTACATGTGCTGCAGGATGGAAATGTGCAACTCCTAGCAACAGTGGAAAGATGATGACTGTCAGAACACAGAATTTATAGCGCTTGTGTTTATAGATTTAAATTTATTTACATGTATACAATACATTTAAATCAGTATGTGTTTTATATATACATATAAACATGAATCTTAATTGCTATACTTAATGTGTATACTTATCCTGAACTATAAACTTTAATCATTTACTTTTGTGACTCTTTAATAATTACTAAAAGATCTAGATAATGTTGAATACATTGCATTAAAATTTTAATTTTGCAGTAAGATAAATAGGTAAATTGTGCCAAATTACTGAAAGATTGTATTACCAAAACCCAGTGTCACGGCAATGGGAAACAGCAAAGACTTCCTCCCACAAGGCTTCACCTCTGAAGGATCCACAATCTTTCCTAACAGCATCACCAGTTCGGTTCCCAGTGTCCAAACACATGATTGTATAGAGGAAGTTCCACCTTAAAACTACAGCAACCAGGAAAGAAGAGGAAAAGTCCCTGAACTAATTCCTGCCCAGATGAAGTGTCCATTAATAAGTATATATTCTGGCTGACCTGTCTTTGAATCACAGACACTATTTGATGGGTTTACAAGTGTTTTATTTCAGTGTCTGCAATTGCTGATGCATGCCTGTTTGCTGGTGCATGGGGGTGACCTGGGCAGAGGACACCTCATGATAGTTTCTTAGATATTTTCCATCTTAACTTTTTTGAGACAGCATCTCTCATTGGCTTGCTAATCACAAAGTTAGGCTAACTTGAAATAAGCCCCAGAAATCTGCCTTTGTAAGTACACGCCACTAATATTCTGTCTTTCTGTTATTGTTGTTAATGGACTCTAAGGATTGAATTTAGGCCCTTACACCAGCAAGGTAAGAACTTTATCAAATGAACTATCACCCAGCATGCAAGTAGGTCTTGTTTATTTGTTTTTGATTGGCTATTTCCCCTCTCCCATTTCTTTGCTTCAAGTCTGTTAGACACAATAAGCAGTATCTGTCTTTCTTGAGTGACATTTGTGCTGAATGTTTTCGTAAACTCATTTCAGAACACAGGAGAAATGGTGTCCATGTAAAGATGAGTCAATAGAGAGTGGTAGAGAACTAACCTGTGATGTAGACCACTGTGGATGCAAACCCTAGTACTTCCCAAAACGGAAGAGAAAAAAGGAAAAATCAGGCAGGAAGTTCCTGATGTGCATCACAAGCCCAGGTCCAGGATAAAGAGCATCCCACGACACAGTGCCTGCCCACAAATCCAGACCCCCAGCTGCCTTGTTCCAGAATAAAATGTGCCAATCCCAGTTCTTGAAGAGAGTCAAAACCTTTTTCCTGTCTCTAAGTTGTCTGACCCCAGGTGAAAGGACATATAAAGGACTTGTTCTCTTGTTCAGCGATTTGTATGGCTTCCTGATTTAAACAAGAAAAGGGGAATAGAAAACAAATAAACATGTTTTAGAAATTACTCGGCACCACTTATTAGGGCGTTTGACAGAAGGCATGCTAATACGGATGGAGGACAGACTCTGAGTTCATTGTCCTTCAGCTTGAGCTGTCTTTGTTTATCTAACCTTAGATGAAGAGCACCTGTGTCTGTCCTGTGGATTTAGATAAGATGTGGAGGCGGATTGTTCCCTGAGACTGGAGCAGGATTACACTGTTTCATTTGAATCATTTTAATTTAAAACTGTTTAGCTTAACTCTCCTCTGGGCTCTGGAATCAGAGAAATTGGAGTTTGAACCCTGCTATTTGGTAATCATATCATTCTGAGCAGAACTTCACCACTCTGAGCCAGACATTTATAAAACCTACATCCAATTCATTGGGCTGTTCTATATAGATGCACAGGGTCCCTTACACGAGGAAGTACTCAAATCAACAGTATTTATGTATTTCTATAATAATAACCTGCTTGAATCCCCAAAGCCACCTTTCTTCTCTTAAATGTAAAATGCTTAGAGTGCCTTCAGATTCCCACTGCTTAGTGGGATATTGCAGTCAGTGGAGTGCTGGCTTTGCAAGCATAAGGATCTCTGCTAGATTCTCAGAACTACACTGAAAGACCTGCATATGGTGGTGCTTAGTGGTAATCACAGCACCGAGGACAAAGACAGGTGGATTCCTGGGGCTCTCTGTTGGTCTCCTTTGTGAATCCCAGGCCAGCAAGAGCTCCAGCTGAATAAACGAGGCAGACAATGCCTGAGAAAGTTGGTCCACCCAAAGTTGAGCCTATCCCCCTGCACCTGTGCATAAAGGACCTGCTTCCAAGCCCAGACTCATTAATGCTGTCATATCCCTGGGCATCGTGTCAGAGAAGAGTGACATTTCAGACTCTAGAGACTAAGGAACATGAGTACTTGGTCCTATGAGAAGTGGCTCCTGCATTGTCACTATACAGAGTCCCCCCTCCGCCCCCAGACTGCTTCAGGATAGAGAAATCCTCTCCTACTGTGGGGATGGACACAAGTTACTAAGTAATCTGCTAGCAGATACAAGTGGAATAAAACCGCCTGGTGGGCCAGGAATTTAAGGGCAGATTGTAAGCCAGTGGCATTTTTGTTTAAGTCAGTTCCCAGGAAAAGCATCCCAGTGTAGATTGAAAATAACAGCTGGGGACTTGCCTGAAGCTAGACTGTCGTGTTAAGCATCTCGCTTGGAAGCATAGGACCCCAAGAATCATATAAATGAGCCACGTAAGGTAACTAATATCAGTCAGAGCAGTGGTATTGCGCACTCATTTTCGAGTAAGTGAAGGAGCTGTTCAAAAAGTCAAAATGCTCATATTTGACTGGTTACTGTAGGAGCCAGCCATGTTAAGCTAAATATAAACAGATCTCCCAAAGGAAGATCTTTACTTGCAACCATTATCACCTGCCAGAGTAGGACCCAGCCATCGATAAATTTAACAAGAGGCCTGGATCTCAGTAGTTTACCATGAAGCAATACCTGGTTGCAGGAAGAACCACAACCTGAGATTACCTGAGCACCACCCAAAAACAGACCATCCAAAGGAAATGCCTAGCATTCCAACCATTGTAGATAGGATCACCTGCCAGCACATACTCACCAGGACACGCCTAGACAATCGTCAGCCAATCAGGGGTCCTGAACCTCAGAAGCCCCTCACTCCCACCTTTACTACTTTAAAAACCCTACTCTGAGTTCAGAGCTTTCCATTTATTCCAATACGCTGGACATGCGGAGAGACCAAGTTTGCAAACTTGCATAAAATAAAGGCTCTTTGCTTTTACATACAGAATTCGGTCTCCTTGTTGGCTTTTGGGGAACTTATTTTGCAATTAGTTTCACTGCTTAGATAAATCATAAAATAATAATAATTATTATTACTATAAAATAAAGATTTCTGCCTTCCAAGTATTATTATTTTGGTGACCTTCCCTGTCACCTGAGTACCCTGTCCCACTCCCAACCCCCACCTCCCGCTCCCACTTCCATGCAAGCAGATCTCCTGCCTCCTTTCCTGACTGCTCTCTCTCTTCCTGTTCCACTTCTGAAGAGGTAACTACTTCCCTTCTTCTTCCCCCGCTTCCCTTTCTTCCCCTCCATAACCCACTAAATAACTCTAAATAAACTCTATACCCAAACTCTCTCTGCATAGCGTATCTCTGTCTGTCACCCACCATGGTCTCCCACTCACCAAGGAGACCTGCCGAGGCCTCGGGTGACCCACTGCTGCTCCTCTTGTGACCGGTGCCCCTTGTGGAATTGGTCCCCCACCACCATATATTTATAAATAATAAAAACAAGTTGCCCTTGAACTTGCTATATAGTTTCAGATGACCTTGAAATTCTGACTTTATGGTTCTGTCATTCAGAATGTTGTTATTTTAGGCATATATTATCATGTCAACCTTGTACATTGCTGGGATTGAACACAGAGTTTAGTGTATGCTGGACAAAGACTCTACCCACTACAGCCTCAGTTTTCTGATTAAAATTCTCTAAACTCCTCCCAGAAAATTTGGACACTTGCTAGTCGAGAATTCTATATAAGCAATACAATATTACTATTTCTCAGAAACACCAGGGACATTGCCAAGATGTCAGATTACCCTATCCAAGGGAGGAGAATTCAAGGAAGTAAGAGACTCTGGTCTTGGGAGAGAAGAAGAATATGGGCGCAACAAAGATCTTAGACATATGAAGTCCCCGGATATAAAATCACCACTATTTTCTGACACCAGAAACAATGTCTTCAGACAGGTAGAAAAACAATTACTTGGGATTTGAAATAAGGAATCTGTATTCTGTTGTTGACCATGTCTGTTATTGGCACATACATTTTCAAGCCTACTTAATCTATTTGAGCCTTTCAGGCTGTGTCTTAGACAAACATGCACCACCCAATCCAAGCTCACAGAAGTTATGCAATAATAAATGCTAGCTTTGAAAAATTAATGATATATCATTTTTCAATAAAAAAGCAGCTGTTAGATTATGATAAATCACAGGGGTTGACTAGTGAGAAATATACAAGACTCCCTTTAACTGCCTAGAAGTTATCAAAAATGTCATCAATTTGGTGAGAGTGAAGTACTTGCATTGAGGACTTTAGAGATTTGTCTGAATAACATTTCTGGTTGGTGCTTTTTTTGAAGAAAATATCATGCAAGTACCTATTCTTCTGGCATAACTATTAATTGAAAGCCATTTGTCATCATAAAAAACAAATAGTTTTAATGGGACAGACAGATAACTCATCCAGCAAAATGTTCATTACACAGAAATGAGGACCTGAATTTGAATCCCCAGCAAATAAATATAAAAATGTTAGGAACTGGGGTCTGTGCCTGTGAGCCAAGCAATGGGTAGGCAGAAACTCAAAGGTTCATGGTGCTTACTAGCCAAGCCATCTAGTTATCACTGGTTAGTAAGCTCCAGGTACAGCGTGACAGTTTGTCTCAAAAACTAATATAGACTATTGAGGAAGACTCCCTCCATTGACTTTGGCCTCCACATGAGCACACACACACACGGGCATATGTATGCAAAGACTTGATAATGGGTTATGTAATCAATGCTCTTTTACATGTTCTCAAAGTACAGCAAGCAAAGGAAATAAATGAAGGAAGCAGTTCTCTTTGAATCACATGACTAGAGAATATTTGATGGTATTAGTTGAGGTTGACTGATCCTCATCATTGTGGTAATTCGAGAGATTATTGCTCATTTTTCAAAATTTAAACTTTTCGCTAAATAAAATTGCTATTCGTAGTTAAAACTGCTCATGTGCTACCCAGGGTGGTGTAAGATTCTGGACTTTGAAAATTTACTTGCTATTAGAGTTAGATATAATGCTATACTCATGGAAACCTTAATTTCTCAGGCATTTCTGTGTTGTTTATTTAAAGACAAAATTGCCTCATGAAATAAAATTTTACTTAAATGTAAGAGTCCAAGGGCAATGGGCTGGGGAGATAGCAATGAAGGTAAAGTGCTTCACACATAAATTGAATGTACTAAGTTTGAACCCTGGAACCTAAGTAAGCAGCTGTAACTTCACAGTGACAGGCAGAGAAGTTAAAGGGCTAGTCTGGCATTCATAGGCTGAAACAGGGGACCCTGTTATAAACTGCATAGAAGGTAAAGATCTTAAGGTTATCTTCTGACTTCCACACACACACCAGAGCATGTACACACGCATGCTTTCATGTATGCATACATAAACACACACAGACACACACACATGCATGGAAAAATAATAACTACACTCTTCCCCTCAGTGGAATTAAAAGTAGATGCTATACGTTTAAATCATAATTTTTTGTTGTCGTTCATTTATAAGATTTTGCATAATTAAGCTCGTTGTGATGAGCTGAAATGTTTTCCCACAGACAGAAGAATCTCAAAATGTGGCCTGTTTGGAAACAAGGTATTTGCTGGTTATACTAATCTTCATGTGAATTCTCTGTGGAATGAGAAGACCCTCTCCCCTGGTGACTGGTATTAAGAGTAGAGGTTGGGCTGGAGAGATGGCTGTATAGGTAACTGCTTGAAGCCCTAAGTTCTGGTCTCAGAAGACAAGTAAATTATTCTTTGTTTGGTGCTGTGCACTTGCAATCCCGGCGATGCGGATGCAGAAACAAGTGGACCCCTACAGCTCAATGGTCACTCAGCTTAGCATAGACAGTGAATTCCTGACAGAGGAACCAATGAGCCTTGTCTCCACAAATGACGTCAAGGTAGACAGCTCTTAAAGAATCATGGCCAAGGACAATCTCTGACCTTCACATACGCTGCTGTACAGACAAACGCCTACAAGGTATTAGGACAAATGAATGTAAAGTAAGTCATAGATAGAAAGAGTCCAGGCACTGGCCTGATGTGTTTACAAGGAACATTCTCTGCTGGCAGGAGGCAGCCAAAGCTGGGAGGTAACAAGGGAGAACACTCCTCTGAGATTTGCAGAGAATGTAGAGCCCTATACCACTTTTATTTGTGAAGTTCTGATCTCCAGAATTATAAAGTATTCTTGGTGATATAAATCAGCTAGTTAGGAGGAATTTGCTTTGACAACTCAAGAATCTAATGCATTTTGGTACTTATTGTTTTGTTCTGTAAATCTCATATAACTTAGACCTCTTATTCAGAAGCCAGGTTACTGTCCACAGACCAGCATGTTCAATGTACACAGCAAAGCAATGTCAGTAAAACTGCACTTAAGAACTGCAGTCCATCATTGGCCTCTGCACACACAGGTTCACACACACATGCATTTGCTTACACACCAACTCACCCAACAAGAGAACATCTCACATCCTCTAGGGCACCCACCAGGCCTGGCGTTCTTGTGTCTGTAAAATTGTACTGCGTCATCTTTCTCCTCCCTCTTCCAGTTCTTGCTCACAGCAGCACCATCACTGGAACATTAGTTGCCATATGCAACACTCACCTCCATTGCTGGGAACTTTGTCTTTATAGATCCAATTCAAATGCAGTAAGCCATCCTTCTCCTGATTCAACTACTTAAAGTAGGCCTATCCTCTTACACCTGTGTGCTCCTTTTCCTGTTGGGTCTCCTCTTAGGGTTGAAACTTTACTTCTGACATTTTATTACAATCTCTCCCAATGTTACTAGGTGGACAACTCTTGTCCATGAAGCTGAACAAGTTGACTTTGTCTCCATCTCTCTACTTTGTATCCCACAAAGCAAATGCCTGATAAAAATTTCCTGAATATTTGCCCTGGCTGCCTCATTTCTCAGTGATATAACTAAAATGTTTTCCAAAATGACTTTGACATCATTATAAATTTGGCTTTAAAGCTGTTCAATTGATGCATTTGCTAGGGATTATCTTTGCCCCATAGCTCATTAAGTCTGTCCTCATATACCACAATATCCATGGGAAGAGCAAAATGTGGGAAAGTGACCCATGTAAATAGCCTAGCATGAAAAAATTACCTACAGCAATGAGGATCATATGACCGCTCTGCTGGATGGCTACAGATTTGGGGTATGGGTGATGAATGAGATAGATAGAGTAGGAAAGGTAGCCTCTAGTTGCTTAGGGAAAGAAGAGACAAGTCCTCATCAATTGTACCTATCAAAAAATTTGCAAGGATTAGCGAAGTTTCTATTGCTTGTGGAATATGCTCTTTAAAATGAGCAAAGAGACGGGCATGTGAAAATAGTAATCCTTAGCTTGGTGATATTATTTGGGAAATAATGATTAAGAATGCTGGCATCATAGGTTACAAAGTTGTATTAGGCAAAGGCACTGGGTAAATCTAAGAGGACACTATTGTCAGCTACTGACTGTCTTCAACATAGGATGCCTTCTCTCCTTTCAACCTAGAAAGATTATGAAGTGTGTTCCAAAGCAAGTGTTCACACTGGAGCAGTTATACGCTGTGTAATACCGAAGTTTACTCTCTAGTTGTTATGCAAAAACTCCAGGGTGGTGTGGGATTGTAACTTCACTATCACAAAGCAAACATGAAAGAAATTCACTAGATAAAATTCAATAGTATAGCAAAGAAGACTACATGATGATTACCTTCCAAGATTCATACACCCACCTACAATTTAAATAAGCAAAAGTTTCATTAGTAATCATTAGCCACAAAGGGGTGCTACTTACAGACTTATTCCCTATGGCTTGCTCATCCTGCTTTCTTATAGAACCCAGGACCACCTGTCCAGGACTAGCCCCTCCCAAATGGACTGAGCTCTCCCCATCAAGCACTAATTTTAAAAAATGCCCTGCAAGCATGCTTAGAAATAGGTCTTTGGAGGTATTTCCTCAATTAGGGTCCCCATCTCTCAGACCATTCTAGCTGTGTCACTGTGACATAAGTTTAGACAACACAGAAATAAGTGATTAGTAGAAAGCAAAATAGTTATCTTTGCCAATTTATTTCTCAGTCTCTGTAATTCTAGTCAAATTCTCAAATGGAATACATTTCAGGTCATTGAAAAAAAGACATGTATAGATACTATTGTGTGTATGTATTGTCGGGGCACATTCCCCCGACAATGTGACAATGTGAGCCCATTCCACCTTGCCTGAAAGTCAGAGAATTTGAGCTTGTTTTGCTCCCTCAAAGCTGTTAACAACAAGTGCGACTACAAACAAGAGATTCTGGCCTAGGATGTGGTTAATTAGTATTTTGCGGTTGAAGTAGATCTGCTCCAGCAGGACCAAAGGTCAGAGAATTCATGTCTATTCCTTGTGTCATGTTAATGAAGTCTTTTGTCTCCCTGCTCCCCTTTAGGAGTGCAGTATATAAAGGATAAAGGATATAACGTATGTGAAGGATAAATGAGAGGGATTCACTATTCACTGAAGGTCCCTCCTGATGCTGTCCTATGTTTCTATCTTTTGTATCTTTGTTCCTTTTGCCCAATAATTCTAATCCTCATGCTCCTACCATGGAAAGTATGAGCTTTCTCAAAACTGATCTTCAACAATATATGCATTTGAGTTTGCCTAATCTCAGAGACAGAGCAACACCCACAATAAAGACTACCCTGTGTGCCTGTAGAAGTTTATCTGCATACTTCATTTGACTGCAATTTCTCTCTATGATTGCATGATAGTATTACAATTATTCTCTCCCCCACCATCTTTTATGCCATCCCTATGAATTCTCCTATCATCTACCAATTTCTATCCTCAGTACATACATTTTGGTATCATTTTGTGACTCATTTACTTTATCCAGGACTCTCTATGTGACTGTTGGATTAGCAATGTCCACTGGAGCCTGTTAGGGTCATTTGTGTATATATAACTAAAGGCCAAGGATTTCTCAGCTCCCTGAATCTCTAAGTAGGATATAATTCAGCAGTGTGGGGAAGGGTATCATGGGTCCCTTCTCCATCCATGAGTTTTGATGGATCCATACTTTTGAAGACCCAGTGCAAACATCTACAACTGCTGAGTTCGTGATTGGAGTTGCTGGCTTGTCTGTAGAATGACATTTTACAGTCATCTCCCTATCTTTCTGACTCTTACATTCTTTCTGATGTATCGTTAGCAACATCCCCTGAGCCTTGGAGGCGGTATTAAATCTCTTATTTAGTCCAGAGTAGGGTAAAGCACTCAGCTGTCACTCCTTCTCTGTACCCTGTGCAGCCATGGGTCTCAGTATTCCTTCTCTACTCTTTACCAGAAGAGGAGATTTATTCAATGTGACCACACTGGGAAAAGGTATCCCAAAAATTTATCTTCAGGTTCTGAGATGGGGTTTAGGTTTAAAAACAGAGCAAATAGTTTGCGTAGCTATTCATGATCAAAATGTGGTCCCACTTATCACTGACCCATTCCTGTATGGGGTTTGGTCTCCCCTGCTCCATAGTCTGACAAGCTGTGGAACTATGTGAAATCTATTTCTGGGATAAGCTTCCCCATGGATGTCACTAGTGCTCCAGCCTTTTCCCTGTACCAAAGTGGAGGTTCATGGAAAATTCCAATTATTTGGGCCCCATCGCTCAATAGTCTGATAACCAAAGAGCAAAAGTGACTCTAGAATATCCTTATTTCTCCCAGGACAACAATTTCAGGTGACTCTTCTAACCCATCAGTGGTGATGCTTCAATGGAGACCTTTTGTCTTAAGGATTTTTAGTCAGGGGCATGCAACTTTACTTTTGGGGAAGAATAAATTTTTCATCAAGACTTTAATCAACACCTTGTAGCAGCCCACACAGTTTTATAAAAACATGCCCATCCCCATATCTCTTAGGCACATAAAGGTGCATAAATGAAGCTGTGCACGGCCTTGGCATGTGGAGTCTCCCCAGTGAGAACGGTGTCTTTGAAGTATAGCTTATCTGTGCTTTCTACCTTCTGCTTGTCTTCAAGTCTGGGCAGATGGCAGACTGCGCACTGTTACGATGGTCGTTCTGGCTCACTCGCTGGCTTCGTTAATGGAGGAATCATGACCTATTGTAACCTCTGGGCTAAATTATCACTTGAACAGTATCTCTTCAGTACTAATCAATTGTCATCATTCTTTGAAACCAGGAACCTGTCACTGAACAAACTCTTTACCTGCTGTCTTCTGGGAGCATTGTAAGAGCAAAGAACGAAGGTATAGAGGGTGACATGACTTAGAAAAATGACTGCAAATTGATAAGAGAGAATAGGAAGCCTTCTGGCAAGGCTTTGTAATGCCATCTATGTAACTAGCTCATGGGAAAGGAAGCTGTACAGGACATCAAAGTGTGCAGGGTGTGAGTGCAACGCAGCTTATCTAGGTGGTAAAGGGCTAGTTTGGGAGTCTGAGACCTCTCTTCTGCTCCAGCAGCCCTGGCTGGACTATGCAGAATAAATGGGCCTCCACTTCTACATTTGTAGCATGAGATTTTTTATTCATGAGCATAGAAAAAAATTGTTTCTTTCTAGGAGGTTTTGGGTCAGTGCCACAATGATACAAACAGCCAAACTCCAGTATGTGCTAAGTGGCTGGCTTTCTCACCAATCCGAACACACAGTTCATGTCTGAGTCCCCATTCTGGGACTCAGTCATGCTCCAGCCATTCCTAACTGTAGGATTTTAGGCAAGTCACTCAATTTTTCCTGTAAGATCAGGGTTTCCTAGAGGACCAGAATTGATAACAGCTAATGGATAGATTTCTTGTCGTCATCAGCTAAAGAACTAGATGACTAAAGGAACAGCAGTAGAGTCAAAGTAAACTTTATTGGTAAGCCTCAGAGACTTCTTTGGTGGAGCTGGGGAGACCACTAATTCTAGCAGGGTTTGGGTTTAAGGTGTCCTACTTGGTGACTCCCCCTCCCTTCCTTTTCCATTGATTTAAAAGTGTTTCTGTACCCCTTCTCTAGCAAGGATGTCTCTGTCTCTGTTGGAAAGCATGGCATTACTGACTTGTTGGTTGGCTAGAGTGAGAATGGGGTTCTCAGCTCTCTGCTCATTGTGTTATATCAGGTCTAGTGAGAGAATTCACGGGGAAATAGTCCAAGTTCAGAGAAATGGAGACCACTACCAGAGGACAAACAGTAGAAGTCGTGACTCTGTGATTACTGCTGGGACAGAAAACCTTAAAGACCTTAACCTGGGATTATCCTATTCCTACCTATCCCATCCTAGAGGTCCATAGCCTCCTAAGGAGCATATATTACAAGAGGGTTTATTAGAATGGTTTCAATGATAGCAGTTGGGTAGTCCAACAGTAACTGTTTCTGATTGGAGAGACTGAGAATCAGCTAAGCACTTAGCCTCCAAGGCTGAATATCTCAGAAGTCTCCATCTTGTGTTGAAGGCCTGGGACTCTGGTAGAAGTTAAGTTTCACCTTCTATATATAAAAAAGTTGGCCAGCTCTTAGAATGATTTATGCATGGCACTGTGATGCATAAAATCTCATTTTCTTTAGTGCATTTGTCAAGAGCTTTCCAGGCGTGTGCCCCATGTAGGACGCGTTGTTGTCCCTTAGACACCTTTAGCAGAAGAGGAGAATTCTTCCTGAAACTTTCTCTTGACAGGCATTGGTCCTGTCGCCCTTGACTGATGTTTTGCTCTTCCCCCTTTAACTCCTGCACTGTGAAGTTTATGTCCCGTTTTCCCCTCCTGCATATTAATGTCTGGGTCTTCATGGCCAGATGAAGTGAAGCCATAAAACTCAGACCCACTCGCCAATTAGGATGCATCTGACAAGCGTGGCTTTGTGCTGTCCCAGGATGGTGAAGAGAATGCATCTTGTTTGGTTTTACACAAACACAGCCTCACGGACTAGAAACTGCATTAACTTTTGCTGCTTTAAGCATAATATGGATTTATTACACAGAGACGATAGATGCGTGTTTTTTTAACGTGCTGTGAAAGCTTTAAAATTATTTACTGTCCTCATTATCATTAGAAGGCAGGTGTTATTTGATGTCTCTCTCCAATGTTTTATGATGAAACTCTATTTTAAGATCCATAATTTCAAAGCATCCTCTGCTCCTGCATGGGAGATGCATGCAGCATGGCAAGTGTGAGCTGGCTAATGCTCACTTGCCATCTGCATTAGCTAAGGTTCTCCAGAGGAACAGAGCTGAAGGAGGAAATACTAAGGACACAGGAATTCATTAGATTACCTTACCCCTTACCATCTGTGTAACTTAACAATGCCCATCTGCGGGCTGGCAAGGCTGGGAATCAAGGGTCTCCCCAGTCTGCAAAGCTGGAAGGTACAGCAGTTTCAACATGCTGCTGAAGTACTGAGGACTCCTGGAGAGCCACTGATCCTCACTGAATGCTGAAGAAGATAGATTCTGACATCAGGTGAGGGCGGCAGCAGCTTCAGCATCAGGAGGTGGATGCACTTGCCTTCAGGCAGTGAAGTCACAATCGCTGACACTGCAGCTTTTTCCTGGGTCTCTTTTTATTTTGGTTTCCATAGAGTTGCTTTACTCTGAGTTACTCTGGAGAAAGGTATTGCCCCCTCTGTTAGTCCTTCTAGGCAGTACCTTCACGGACTTACCCAGAGGCATAGCTCTCCGCTGCCAGCAAAGATGAACCAGCACACTATCCCGGAAGCATATTTGGACAGGGGGAAACTAAGCCCTGAACAAAGCATTCCGTGGAGCACTGAGGGAGAACTGACTGTAATTTATAGCACGGACATTTAAAGCCAAAAAATCCAAATCTTTACCTTTGGGACCATGATGATTAATTCTCACACCAAAAGGAATTTTCCTTATAGGCAAAAAATTCCAGAAAACCATCTATGACCATCAACCCCACGAGTGGTGTCAGACTTACTAAAACTGCCATGGTTCTGTGAGACATAACCCTTCTGCTCTGTGCCATTTAATTGTGAGGGATAAATATCCACATTTCATAAGATGGCCAGATATGTCAGCTTCAGGGGTTCAGTGTCTATTTCTTTACTCATTTATCAATTTTGATTAAGTTAGGGGAAAGAATTCTGATACATAATAAATAAAATTTGTGTCATTTTTCTAGGACAAAGACTTACATTGTTTATACAGCATGAGTATCTAGGGAAGAATATATTTTTCTAATATGTAGCTTTGGATAAATTTAAAATGTTCTGTATATAAGATTATCACAGCTTGGGAGAATTTGAGGGAAAATGTTGCTGGCAAGCAAACTGTTTTCAAAAAGAAAAAGTAGAAAGCCCAGGAGCAGAGGGAAAACAACATAACCTCATTTCTCATACTTTAAAATATGCAGCTAGAATAGCTGACTCACACACACACACATACACACACACACACACACACACACACACACACACAGAGAGAGAGACAGAGACAGAGAGAGAGACAGAGAGAGAAAGAGAGAGAGAGAGAGAGAGAGAGAGAGAGAGAGCAGCGCTCTGGGCTCAGTGCACATGCAGGGAGAGGTACACACATGGATGAAAACTTGCTGCCTTTGTGAAGATAGGGATCAACTCTTCAGAGCAAGGTTCCAGCAGCATGAAACACACTTAACAGTGTAAGCTCCTGAGAATTCATAAAGGGCCTTGGGATGTGACTCCAACACTTGTCCATGTTGTCTGTCTTTAGACAGATACATACTGGTAAAATCAGGAACATGCTTTGTAGCCATGTATTCTTTTTCCCCCTCTTTGGAACAATCAAAGAAAATGACTTGTTTATGACTACCAAACTCTTGTTTGGAAGAACATAAAGTTACATGCACAACTTGGAAGCTAACTCAGCAGGCTAGAGTGTGTGCTGCATAGCCATGACTTTCTGAGTTCAAATTCCAGCACTGACAAAATCTGGATATGGCCACACATAGCTGCTGATAGTAGAAACAGGAGAATGGCTGAGTCTGGCTCACTCCCATCCTAGTCCCAAATTCAGTGAGAGATACTAACTTAATGAAATAAGGTATAGAATGATAGAACAGGATACCTGACATCCTCTTCTGGCCTTTACACACATATGTGCAACAGGGACACATGCGTGCTTATATTACACATACATATAGTTAGTTATATGTGAGTGGTTGGACTTGGGGGTTTTGCTGTGAGATAATGCTCTTGCATACTTTAAAGATTTGTCACTCATATTGCTTCAATAAAATGCTGATTGACCAGTAGCCAGACAGGAAGTATAGGCAGGGAAACCAGACTAGGAGAATTCCGGGAAGAGGAAAGGCAGATGTAGTCGTCAGCCAGAAGCAGAGGAAGCAAGATGAGATTGCCTTACTGAAAAAAAGGTATCAATCCACATGGCTAAACATAGATAAGAATTATGGGTCAATTTAAGTTATAAGAACTAGCTAATAATAAGCCTGAGCTAAGATGCCAACCAGTTTATAATTAATATAAGCCTCTATGTGTTTCTTTGGGACTGAATGACTGCAGGTCCAAGCAAGACAGAAACTTCTGTCTATAGGGCTTTGATTTTCATAAATTTATGTGATATCTTTAATTATTAATAGCCCTGTTATTTGTTATCACTCCCTCCCACTTCTGCTGATCTCCTTTCATGTCTCAAATGGTCACACTAAGACTTTCACATATTTTGTTTTTTAGTGAGTGGCCAATGAGTATCATTAGGGCTATTTACAGGAACATGGATGAGAGGTTATTATAGGAGCTTTGGAACCTTGCCAGTGGCTACTCCACGGAAGAAAATGTCTTTCCTACCCCCTCCATCTATGAACTGCCTTTGCATCCTAATAGGTGGAAGGGCTGAGTAAACTCTTCCTCTGTGACAGGATGTTGAGGGCTCAGTCTTTCATAGATCTTGTGCAGGTAATTGAAGCTTCCATGAGTTGAAAAATGCACTGGCTATATAATTCCTAGGTGTTGGTGTCCCATCCTACTCCCCACTTTCCCTGGCTCTTAATGTTTGCCAGGCTTAGGGAATACTCCAGAAGAAGTGGATGGAATTATCAGCCTTATTAAACACAACTGTTGTGATTTTTTTAATATGTTCTGCCTTCTGTGACTCACTGTGAGTAGAAAGTTTATAACTTTATGACTGACCATGCTTACTGCTACTGATACAGATACTATGAAATTAAGTGCAAGAAATAAACATCTATTTATATAATGTGTCCATGTGTGTCTTAGTATGTGGACATGTGAATTTGTGGGTACATATCTGTGTGTATGTTCACATGACTGTGAGGGTCTATGTTCATGTGTGTACATGCCTACTAATTTGTAGGTCACAGGTCTACTAAGGTGCCCTTCCATCCATGCTGTTTAGTGATACAGACCCTCACCAAGGAGGCTGACCAGTGAGCCCCATGGATCTGCCTACTCCAACATTCCTAGTAGTGAGCTTCAAAGAATGTACCACATTAGATTTTTACGTGGGTCTGGGAATAAACTCAGGTCCTCATGCTTGTGTGGGAAGTATTTTCTGACTGAGCTTTCATCCCAACCCCCAAATAATCTGTATTTTTATCTTCATTTTATAGATATGATTTTAAAGTTGTGTTTGGTAGAGATTAAGGATTCTACTCCAAAGCTCATAGGGAGACCACATTCTCCAAGCAATTGTGAAGCCTGGGCATTAAGAAGTTGTGCTATGAGAAAATATATATATATATAGACAACTACTGTATGATTTCTGCATGTGGAGGGGGGCAATAAGAGCCTCCTATACATGTAGAGAAATAGAGCACTTAACAGAGGCTAGGGAGAACCAGGGTGAGAAGATTGGATACAGATCAGCAGGTATAACTGTACCCCAAAGTAGCAAGTTCTGGTGACCTAGTGCAGTTCATGGAAACTGAAGTTAACAATAATACAGTATACTCCCAAGTGGCCAGAAGAGATGGTTTGTAAATAATTTTACCCTGAATATATGAGGTGGTGGTTGTGCCAAGTAGAACCAATTGATCTTTACATGATGCATGCTTGCATCCACTCACCACGGCGGTAACTAGGTGGTTATCAACTGTCAAAAGGATGACATTAATAAGGCAACGGAGATGCCTCTCACGTGGGCATTGAGTTCAGACTCCAGGCACACACATTAAAGCTGGGCATGATGACATGCATCTGTAACCCCAGGGCTGAGAGACAGTGAGAAGCAGATCTCTGGATCTCTGGAGTCCATTGGCCTACACTCTAGTGGAGTAAACAAAACATGTCCCGAAAATAAAGTGGAGAACAATCAGTGATCAAGCAAGCACGTGATATTGGCCTCCAGCTTGCACATGCTTATTTTACAGCATACACATACACACTTACAGGTTCCTGGGTGGACCCCAGCCAGCATCCTCACAGTAAACCCTACATCATCATGGAGGATGACCTCCAAGAAGTAGCAAAATGAAGTGCTCTTTTTTGTCAGTGTTTCACTTTGTGGACCCTCTAGCAGCTCTCAGAATCATTTGCTGCTGGAGAAAGGTGGAAGTCATTGTTGGTCTCCCCAGAAGGGCTGTGGCTCGCATCTTCTCCTTTACAGAGGGAGCACCCATAGACCCGTAACTAGGCCTGGCAGTCACATTTGCTGTCATAATTACTTGGAATTGTCTACTCCACAAAGGTTTGGCCATGCCGTACACAGAAGAAAAATAAATCTCATGGAACAGCTGGAATGGAGAAGTGAAGAGGGTTGCATCAAAGAGGATAGGTCCAAGTAGAGTCACTATCTACCAAGTCCTACAAAGTGATCATATCAGGGAAATGATCCAGAAAGAGCACAGAGCAAGTTCCCTTGGAAGCCAAGGGGCCAGGAGAGAGAGGCTCACATCCTGCAGATGATGACTGAAAGGAATGAAGTGTAAACAAAGACCTTGAACTTGAACATTGTTTTAGTACTCTTTCTGGCTGAATTCCTAGTGTTTTTAAGTGAAAACATAAAAAAGATTAAATCACTACTGTGGATACCTGGCTTTGGGGGTAATCCTTCAAAAGACACAAAATAGAAGATTTCTAGAGAAGGCATCCTGCAGTCACTGGGTCCCCTGCGGCCATCAAGAAGGCTCCTGTGAACTGAGCCCAGCTTCGTTTGGGGGGATCTCCCTGAATTGTGACTTTGGAGTACCCTGGTCCATTTATCTGCTAGTTGAGCTTAAGATAAGACGCGGGGCCCTGCTGATGTCCCTGTAGAGCTCACAGTAAATGATAGGAGCTCCGGGCTGCTCTCCCTGCTCAGTCAACAGGAAACAGAGGCCAAGATAAGCACCTGTGAGAGGGATTTTTCTTGCCTGTCCTCTGAATGCAGAATATGATAAGAGAGGAAGGTCTCTGCGCACTGACCCAGAAAGAAAGCATAAACTGAACAAAAGGGAGCTGCGGGTGCAAGAGGATGAGATGGCTGCAAAATTGAACCTGGCTGGAGGATACCTGTTTATTCCAGTCACTGCCCAAACTGACAGCATGCGCAGGAGCAGAAATGAAAGTATCTTTTAAAATACAGATAACAAGAAAAGGTCTCGTTTTGCGGTTTCCTCTATTTAAATAGGCCAAAGCATCAAGTCAGAGAGAGGTGAGAACAAGAAAAACACACCTGAGTCCATTGTAAATACAGGCATTGGTGTGTGTGTGTGTGTGTGTGTGTGTGCAAATTCACCTGTGTGTGGTTGATGCTGCATGTAACATGTAGGGGTGTGTGTTGTAGTCTAAGTCTCTTAACAAAGGCTCTTCTTTTATCTCCCTGGCTTATACACTGAGGTGGGTCTGTCTGTCTCCAGAGTTCACCATTGTAGCTAACTTGACTGACCAGCTTGGTTTGGTGTCTCTGCCTCTGGTACACTGAGAATAAAAAGGTCACCATATCCATTGTTTTTTGTTTTGTTTTGTTTTAATGTGTGTTCATGAGATCCAAACCATAATCCATGTACCTTTACGGTAAGCACATTATCTGCTGAGTCACCCGTCAAGGCCTGAAACCTACACATCATTGAGGAGACAAATCCTGTATACTCAGACGCTGTCTAGAGGTGGTACTAAGGACAGACCAGGACAAGAAGCAGAAGAGTTCTCATGCTTACAAATGACCTTGAGTTATAAATAAGCTACATCTAAATAACATTTAAAATCAGGTATTAGATCATCTGTCAGAGATATTATAGTGCTGCTACATAAAAATGACAAGTTCCAGCTTATAGGTTTATATCTCCCATGAATATCATGCCCAGATGAGCATGCCTCTTCTGTAGTATTTATTTTTCTTGTTACTGCAAGGAAATATCTGACAAAGACAACTTATGAAAGAAAAAAGTTTGCTGTGGCTTAATGAGAGTAGTCGTTTGTGGTGGGAAAAGCGTGGGAACAGAATCATGAGTAGGCTGGTCACAGTGTCTACAGTGAAGAAGTAGAAAGAGATGAACTCCACTGTCCAGTTCATCCATCCAATGGGATAGTGCCACCCACATTTAGGGTGATTTTTCCCATCTCAACTAATCCAGTGCAGGAATGCCCCCCAGACACATAATGGGAGGTTTGTCCCCTAGATTCTAGATCTAGCCAAATCGACAAGAGGATTAAATACCACATGTCAGATTTCACAGACACCTGGGAACACCATGCTCCAACAAGCACATCTGGCTTGTCTAAGTTTTAGAGGAGGGGATAGGAATGCTAGTTGAATGTGTAATTTGGAAACTATTATGTTTGTAAATTCATGGAAGTTGTTTATGTTTTATGACCAAATCAGCAAGACTGAACTTGAACTATCATATTCCTTTTCCAGTTGTTGTATCAGTGATCATATGAAAGGGCCAGGCTCATTTCCCTCCACCTCAACTCTCTCACTATTAGAAAACAAGTATACTTAGCACATTATTTACATCTAGATTTAGGTCCCAGTTTACAGTCATTGATGCTAAGACAACAAACCCTTTGCTGCTGGATTGAGGCAGAGATGGGTTATTTTCAGACAATCATCAGTTCTCTCAAAGCTAATGGAGGGTTCTGCAGGATTGACAGAGACCCCATTCCCATGACAAATGGTCTGCCACCTGTGCTACAGACCACCTGTAATTACTGAGTGCTATGATCCCAGAACATTGGAAATCACTTCCAAGGAAAGTATGAAGAAGATGGAAATGGGAATAAATTGAATGAACCAGGATAAAATTCTGGAGGAAGTAATATTTCCACACACATTTAACAGGAGCACACAAGTTAAAATTAGAGCAAAAAGATATTGACTTTACAAGACAATAAAGACAGATATTGAAAGAAAGGACACGTGTGACCTTCTGGAAAGCAAATTATGGATGAGAGGCACCTATCCACATCTAATATCATGGTCAAAGACTTGTGGATGTGATTTATGAGACACCAGGAAGAAGGTCAGAGATAAAGGTACGATACACTATGCTGGTTTACTTTCTGTTGCTATGATAACACACTGGTCAAAACCAACCCAGGCCTTAATTGGCTTTCAGGAGTTGGTCCATATTTGAAGGAAGCTGTAGAAGCCAAGGATAAAGCCTGGAGGCAGGAACTGAAGCAGACACCACGGAGAAAGAATGCTTACTGCCTTGCTTGTTCCAGCTCCTGCTCAGGCATTTTTCTTATAGATCCCAGGCCCATTTGATAAGGTTATGATAGTACTCACAGTAGGTTATGCCCTCCTATATTAATTGTCAATTAAGAAAATGGTCCACAGACATGGTCACATGCTACCCTGATGAAGTCAGGTCCTCAGTTGAGATTGTCTCTTCCCAAGTGTCAACTTGAACACTAAGATTAGCTACAGTACATGGTAAATGTAGGGCTTAGGAAATACATCATTTAACTGCATGTAAGACATACAGAATTTGGTTGACACACTCAGAAAACTATAACAAGGATCCACCTGAAGATAGGTGTTGGTATTTTAAATAGGTTTTGGAGTCAAAGGATACACAGCATTAGGAACTGAACTAACTGAAGCTTTAGAGATAATTCAGTTGGTAAAGGTCTTCCCTTTTAAGCCCGAGAACCTAATGTTGGTTCTCAGACACCCATATAAAAAGGAATGAATAAATAAATGGGCTGGTGGATGGATGGATGGATGAACTGATGAATGAAGTTCCAGGTGCAGCAATTTCATACAATCCCAGTCCTGAGAAAGTGAAGACAGGAGTTTCCCTGCAGCTTGCCTAGCTGAAAGGGTGAGCTTAGATCTATGATTTACTTCTTCCCATAAAACAGTGTAGAGAACTATTTTTGGCCTCCACACACATGTACATGTTGTCGCCTACACACACAGTCACCTGTACACACAAATGCACACAGTCACCTTCACACACGCATGCCACATAGTCACCTTCATACACACATTCGCACATCTGTCACCTGCACATAGTTTCTTATGCACACAATCCCCTTGACACACACACATGCACACATAGTCACCTGATCACATACATGTACACAGCTGTCACCTGCACACACATACTCACACACACACACCATACACAAAAGACAGATCTTTTATTTTCAACTTTGTTTCTAAATCATTTTATACTTTCTTTTTGAGAAATAGTTTTCTACTTGAGATATTCCTGTCTTGTAGCTTTGATTGGGTGTACCTGCTTCATAGACATTTTTGTATCCTCCACACTTGAGACTTCACTATTGATAGCTATCATCAAAAATTAAGCAGCCAAGAAGCTTATTTCTGAGATATTTTTAGTTTTCCCAATCCCTGATCTGGACTTCCAGTTTTCATTTATTTTCTTTAGTTCAGATAAGATGGATTGCTTTGGCTTATGAAAGAGGTACTTTTTCTGGCACTCAACTCTACTTTTAACTATGTTATGAAAGTAGATTGAAATGGTCTTTTATAGGAACTAGTTGGAGCACACACATATGTTTATATATATACATACACGCCAGACACTCACCCTGAATGTGCTTACAGAAAAGGAAGCACAGAGCCATCTGCTCTTTCCCCTATCTCTGCAGATGAAGGCAGGAAAGAAAAGGAGACAGAATGCTTCATTTTAGCATTTTGGAATCAGAGTAATGTAACACTACTTTACCTTTGCACGAGTAGTAGAAGGCATCAGTAAATTCAATAAATTTTAATAGAGTTGTTTGGGCATTCTTTGCCTGAGTGTGTTAGTTCACTGCTTCAGGTGTCTAAGCCTGTTCCTGGAGTCATCTGTAAAATTACATAGAAATACACAGCTTAGAGGAATGTTGGAATGATTAAGTTATGCCCTATTGATGGTTAACATTGATAGTCAACTTGACAAGATCTACAGACCTTGAGACAAACCTAAGAGACAAACCTCTGGGTAGATCTGTGAGGAAACATCTAGACCTGGGTCATTTAGAAAGACCTACTTTAAATGTTCTTGATTCCATGCCATGTGCTGGGGCCCTGACTTAATGAAAATGAGAAAGCGAGATGACCACCAGATCTCATAACTTACTGCTTTCTGAGGATGTACACACTGTGGTCAGCTGCTTAATGCTCACATTGCTATGCCTTCAACACTAGGATCGACCACACCCTTGAAGTATAAGCCCAAACAAGCCCTTCTTCCTTTAAGCTGTTTCTGGCAGATGTATTGTTACAGAATGTTAACTCATACATACTGTATATAAAAAGTCTGCTGAGATTTACTAAACTGACATGAACTCACTATTGTATTGGTATTATTAATGTCACTATTATAAAGATAAATTTAGAAAATGACACCAAAGACTATTCAGCTCTGTAATAACTTCACCTGGAATTTCTCCTCTTGGTTTTGTTCTTGAAAGGGAAGTACTAACATAGAGTCGTGTTTCCTTCCACTCAGGCACTTGCTAACTCTGTGGCCTTAACATAGTCATTTGAATTTTCTAGTCAAAAGGAAAAAATCTTGTATTTCAGATAAGTTACAGTGTTCAACACAGACAGAGCAATGCCAACCACATAGTAGGTATTAAATGAGTATTGATCCATTATTCCTAGTATTTCATCTATAGTACTAAAATACTACTTTATTTTCCTACTGTCCAAGCTCATTTTAGGTTCAAATGATACAGGAAATGATAAAGCAGAAACTTGAAATGAATGAGAAGTGAAAGAAAAAGTACTACCTTTGTATGTATTTCTCAAATTTCTTACAAGGTCAGGCTGTAAATCCTATACCAAAGTGTATTCACCACTAGAATGGCCTTAAATCACTTCATCCTCTTTTTGGCACTCCTAGTGGACTTTTAAACTATGTGTGAGATGCTGTGTGTATATGGTGTATATTGTATGTGTGTGCATGTTCATGTGTGAGTTTGTGTATGAGCCTGCCACAGAGCACATGAGGTCTGACATAACCTTGGTAGTCATGAGAGTCAGTCTTTTGATGTAGGATTCCACTCTGTATGCTGTGAATACAATTGGTTAATTAATAAAGAAAAATTGCCTTGGCCTGTTGATAGGGCAGAACTTAGCTAGATGGGGAATACTAAACTGAATGCTGGGAGAGAGAAGGTGGAGTCAGGGAGAAGCCATGTAGCCCTGCCGGAGACAGACACCAGAACTTTATCCTGTAAGCCACAGCCACTTGGCGATACACAGATGAATAGAAATGGGTTAAATTAAGATGTAAGAGTTAGCCAATAAGAAGCTAGAGCTAATGGGCCAAGCAGTGATTTAATTAATATACTTTCTGTCTAATTATTTTGGGGCTAAGTGGTCAGGAACGAAGAAGTGGCCTCCTACAACAGTCTTTACCTAGTAGCTTGTCTGGGACAGGGTCTCTGGCTGCTCACCGCTACTTTTCCAGGCTAGCTTACTGATGAGCTTCTAAGATTTTCCTATCTCTGCTTCTCATCTCCTGGGAGCATAAGACTGTGGATGTGTCTACTGCTGTGCCTAACTTCTCTCATTTGTAACATGGGTGCTAGGGATCTGAACACAGGATGTCAGGCTTAAATGACAGGTACTTTTGCCACCAGTCCCTTCCCTATGACCCAGTTAACTGTACATTTTACTCATTGATTCTGAATGCCCCCAATTTTATCTCAATTCCTGTTTCAAATCACACAGACACACACACACACACACACACACACACATACACACACACACACACACACACTCATTTACATCATGTGTCTAGAATCTTCCTCATTATTTACATGACTATACAATCTCTAAGCTCTCTCAGCTGTCAGTTCCTCCTTTCCACATAGCATTGCCTATTTCAGTTTCTAATGCTACTTTTATATTATCCTCACTGCAATCCATTATACCTGCTCTAATGGAAGTCTTGCTTCCCAACCCACTGCCTTCCTTGTATTATTATTTCTATGATGACATCAGGCAGTAACTGGCTTGGTTCATGGCCTGATGTTCTATTCTTGCCTATGGGCTCTTGAATTTCCTCAAATTGCAAATTTCTTACTGAGCTCCAGATTGTCACAGTTTGTGTGAAGCCTGTTATTAGCTGCTTTTCCAGTGACTGCTACCAAGGTCTCCAGTCTTGTGTCTGGGCTGCAGGCTTCTCTTTATGAGGGCTACTCATGTGACCCAGGATGACTTCCAGTTTCTCCTGCCAGTGGCACTGTCCTGTCTGCTGGCAGAAATGGTGGTGTGTTGCTGCTATTGCTCTATTTGCAATTTTTCTGTGCTATACAATTTCTCAAAAATAAGCTTAGCATCCCTATTCAGAGAAACCCAAGTCTACTTTATAGGAAATACTCCTGGAAAGTATTTTGTTGTTGCTGTTTTATATGATTGTATGATTGTGTGTGTGTATGTGTGTCATTGTATTGAGTGCACAACTGCAGAAGCCAGAGTAAGACATTGGATGTCCTATTTTATTACTATCCACCTTATTCCTTGAGACCAGGTCTCTTTACTGAATCTTGAGGTAAGCTGATAGGCAACAAACCCCAGTATCTGTATCCCCAAAACACAGGGTTACAGGTACATATGTAGCCACACCCAGATTTTTGAAGGGGCATTGAGAAATTAGATTCAGGTCTTACTACATGTTTAGCAAGCTTTGTTGCATGATGGGTCATCTCCTCACTTTCAGAAAATAGTTTAAAAGTCCCAAAACCTAAAGATATATGGAATAATTTGTTGACAGAGATTTCTGTCCTGCCCAGTACTGCAGCCGTTCAGTCCCAAAGAAACACGCAGAGACCCACATCAATTGTAAACTGGAAGGCCTAGTAGCTCAGATTTTCTTATTAACTAATTCTTACATCTTAAATTAGCCCACAGTTCTTGTCTGTGTTAGCCACGTGGCTTGGTACCTTTTATCAGTGAGGCGTTCTCATCTTGCTTCCTCTTGGTATGGGTGGTGACTGCAGACTGAGCTTTTTCTTTTCCCAGAATTCTCCTGTTCTGGTTGCCCCACCTATACTTCCTGCCTGGCTACTGGCCAATCAGCATTTTATTAAGCCAATACAAGTGACAAACCTTTATAGGCTACAAGACCATTGTCCCACAGCAAGAATTTTTAAAGTAAGGATTTCTACATGAATTTAGAAGCAATGAGTGTAAAATAGGGTACAGCTCTTAAGTTAAAAACTGTAGAGAACACTGGAATAAAAAAGACTAATAGTTCTATGAAGTGAGTTGAGAACAAAGACACTTATGCAGAACAAAGGAAGATTTTATCTCTGATTCCAACTTAAAGTATGTATTGATGAATTCAATTTACCCATTAAACAGTAGATCACCCCATATTCCAGCTAGCATTTGTGTAAGTACATGTCTTGATTTATTTAAAGTATTATGCCTCTGATTGGAACTAGTATGAATCCATTATAATTTGCACATGCTCAGATGTAGGGCTCAATCCAAAGAGAAGACATTGTGCCCAAACTTGCAAGATGTGAAGAATTTTATTAGAATCGGAACAAAACTATTTTTCCATGAGGAAAGTTTAACAAAGTCTGACTCTGGTATTAAACATGTCATGAGCTCTCTCCAAACTCATGTTCAGGAAAAAGCCATCTTATAGTGTTCTTCTTCTCTGTGATGCTCCCCAAAAAATATGGTTTGGGGTGGTTATTTCTCATTACTTACATATTAAAAGAGTAGTGCAAACAAATGAGTTGTCTCCTGGGGAAATGCAGTGGAGTGTTAGGCAGACTCAAAGCAATTCTGAGACAGCAGTTGTAGCTCAGTTAAGAGAGTATTTGCCTAATATGTGGGAAGCCCTTGGTTTGAGTCCCATCACTATAAAATGAGCTGTCATAGTATGTAAGAGAATTCCCAACACTCAGAGCGTAGGGACTAAGCAATCAGGAATCCAAGGTCGTATTTGGTTACTGTAGATACCGATACTACACTTGCTCTATGTTCGAAACTAAGAGGTAATAGAAACAAAAAGTCTATGCTCATCAATGTTACTACAAAACCTTCATATCTATTTCTTATGTAAATCAGCGGGTACATACAATACTTGTCAGCTTTTAGTTAGTAAATGTTTTCTATGTAAACAGTGCATTATATGATAAGAAATAGTCAATCAGGCATCCTTTTCATTATTATTATAATTGCCATTATCAAGCATGGCCCTAGTTCATTAATTAGGTTCATTCACCTGCTAACATGGTTAGCTCTGGGGGCTGGGAAGATAGCTCATGCAAGAGTGAAGTCCCGAGTTTGAGTTCCAAAACCAACATATATAAGCCTGCTGTGATGGGTTATGCTTGCAAGTCTAGTTTTGTGGAGTTGGAAACAGGAGGATCCTGAAAGCTTATTGACAGGTAGGTCTTGCACAGGGGGAGAGTTAGATAGAAGTGAGAAACCGTATTACAAAACACAATGTAGATATAATGAGAATGATACCCAAAGAGTTCTTCTGAAATCTATACACAGGCATTCACAAGTATTCATACCCACATAAACATGAGAATATGAGCAAACACACACACAAACACACACACACAAACACACACACACACACACACACACACACACACACACACCACATGCACTAGCTCTAATGGAAAAAAGGGAGATATTTACCCTTAGAAGTCAGAACCAAGTTTAGGTCTAGGGAGCAAATATCAAACAATTAGCAATGCGGCACTGGATTTGAACCCAGTCTGCTGCGACAGTTTTCAAAGGACTGCCATTGTCACACCCCTGCTTCACAGGGAGGGCTTCCCTCAAGATGCAGGTCTGTTCGACTTTGACTTGTTACCTTGACTTGTTACTGCCGTGCATCCATCTCATCTTAGAAAATGAATACTGTTGTCTCTGTATTGAGCTGCACAAGTAGTTTTGTCCTAGCATGGAATCTGCACCAGATACGGCTATAACTACAAAAGTTGAAGGAAATTTTAGGGCCCAAATGGCAGATTTCACAAATATAGATTAGCTAATCATTAAGTTTGATGGAATAATATCAAAGTTGCCCAGAATATCCAAGTTCCTAAAGCAAATAGGCCCAATGCTGCATTTAAGGAGAAACACAGAAAGTATCAAGTTCATAATAAGGTACAAGCAGATTCATCTCATTTAATTAATATCTACCAAGAGAATCACAAATTATTTTCAAAAGGAAAATACTATAAAATGTGGTAATTCAATCAAATGTGAGGCTGTTCCTCCTACAATGATAAAATCCAAACAGATTCTTGAAAACATTTACCTATGACTAGTTACTCATTATAGTCAGTTTTATATGGAAATGAAAGAATCTTAACAGCACAGTAGTTGATCATATATTCATGGATCTGTCCATTAAAAAAAATCTAAAACCCTTTAGACGGACAATGATCTCCACATTTTCTGTAAATTATTAGAACTTTGAATAATTAGACCCAATGTCTAATTTTCAGTAGTTGTCTGACTTTTCCTGGAAAGACATGAACAAATGGCTATTTACCCCAGACAAAAGACTGCAGAAATGATTCCACCAATGTCTTGCTTAGGGAACCAACAAGTTTACTTGTGGTAATATTTTATTTGTGATATAACAAATAAAGCTTGCCTGAAGATCAGCATGTGGAGCGAGCCACTAGTTAGCCACAGAGGCCAGGTAGTGGTGGCACACACCTTTAGTCCCTTTAATCCCAGCACTCAGGAGACAGGCAGATGAATCTCTGTTAGTTCAAGGCCCCCCTGGGTTACATGAAGTTGATTTAGACTGAGAGAAACAGAGCCAGGTGATGGTGGCTCACACCTTTAATCACAGTTCTTGGAAGTCACACAACTTTATTTCCAACACTAGGGAGGTGGAAACAGGAAGAGATACGGCTGGGTGGAGAGAGGAATATAAGGCAGGAGGAGACGGGAGCTCAAGGCATCCAGTGTGAGGACCTGTAGAGACAGGATACCCCGTTTGGGCTGAGGATTTTGCAGAGATAAGAACTAGTGGTTCACTCCTTACTTTTCTGTTCTTTCAGCTCCCCCGCATATCTCACTCCAGGTTTTTAATTATTAAAACCAATTAGAAATCATGCTACATTTACTGAAGTCAGTTATAGGAGCAGGGATGACTCAATGTAAACTATATTACTGCAAAGCCCATCCACTCAGGGCAATGATTCATAGAAGTTGAAACCCTGTGTCTCTCTGCATGACTTGCAGACACCTGTGCTGCTCAGAGAATCTCCTTTCTCAGCAGCTGTTCACTGCTTACATAACCTTGGAGAGGGGCATTGTGAATCCTGTAAACTTCAGGAGCTCCTGAGCCTTGCAACATTTATTTATTTCATGAGTCTTATAAATTTCTTTTCAACCCGGAGTCTTGAGTAAGCTATGCTAGCATGAAATGTTCCCATTGATAAGTGATAGTTAAACCCTAGCGGTGATTTAAGGTTCAGCCGTTATATAAGCATGCCACCTTTTCCCCTCTGACCCTGTCTCTGAATGCCTGTTGCCAGTTTCCTTCTCAGAAGACCATAAGAAATGTGTCATTTTTTTTTTTTGCATGGGTGGCCAGTCTTGGATAGTCTTTCATACAATAGAAAAATTCTAGTCACTTGCTTGACAAGGAAGTACCATGGATTCCTGTCTGGAATCTAGTTCCAATGTGTTCCAGAAAACAGAGTTAATAGTTAAAATGTTCTGTCTGTTTTTACTTCATGTAATAAAAGTAGTCATAATAAAAGTAATCATTGACTACAAATGAAGTTCCAGACACTGCATAAGAGTCATGAACCATCATTTAATCCTTATCAACAGCCCCTTAGAGTATTTCTCTTTTCATATTGAATACAAGAGAAATGAACTCTCCATTGCCTTAGTTAGAACTAAGTTAGGAGTTCATGTTTGCAAATCTATTTATCATATTTTAAAATGCTGTTCATATATTGTATAGAATCTATTACACTTGGCCATGTATTGAGTAGAGAGAGTAAGCAAGCTCGTTGTATTCCCTGAGGAGATGTGAACAACCATCTACTTACCTCAGATGTGGCACCAGTAACATAAAAAAAAAAGACCCCAGTTTGAACTTAATGAACAAGTGAGATTATCAGTTTTTCTCTCAGGGGTAGGTATGAGTGAGGAGTATTTCAGGAACATGGGTAACTCACAAACGGCTGCATCACTGAGCAGCCCACCCAGCATGAGTGGTGACTCAGGAAAGATGCATCCTGACAGCTTCCTGCTGCACAGCTCAGTCTTGGAGAACTTTGTTGTTGTTGGAGGAACAGGCTGTGTCCCACCACCCCGCTAGTTGTGACCTTTTTAGATGAAGTGTGTCATTGTGCTGGTGGGCTTTGAGATCGCATATGCTCAAGCTTCTTCCAGTTTGGTTCTTAGTCTCTCCTTCTGCTACTTATAGATCAAAATGTAGAACTCTCAGCTTCTTCTCCAGCACCATGTATGCCTGTACACCACCATGCCCCACCACGAAGATAATGTACTAAACTTCTGAAACTGTAAACCACTCCAATCAAATGCTTTCCTTTTTAAGAATTGCTGTGGTCATGGTATCTTTAAAGCAATAGGAACCCTAACTAAGATAATAGGCTTGTGTGATGCTAATCATACAAGTGGAATCTGATGGACTTAGGGACTGATCTATCATTTTCTCTTCCCACCTTCATGTGCATATTTTTTTCACTGCCCCTCCTTCCTTTAGATAAATATTGCTTATTTCTTACCAAATGAAAATGTGTGTTAAACATCATCCCATGCTTATAAAGTCCATTAACATTTTTCTTTATAAATACCCAAATGTACAGTTTAAACTTGCATGTCCTATTTTACTGAAAATGCAATGCTTTTTTGTGAATATAAGATATTGCTTACTGTATGCTTTTAAATCCTAACTTTGACCCTAACTTCCCAGTTTGTTTCACATGCCCAAGCCACTGTCTCTCTGGGTACTGTTGGAAATTCTCTACACCTTGCATAGGTTGTTTGTTTAGAGTAAATTTTCCAAAGTTTTAGTGATAAGAATGATCATAGCACAAAAAAGAAAAATATCGGATTCTGGCTGATGTTCCCATTGTGTTCAGCTGTTCTTTTTTGATATCTAACTGGCTAATTGGCTACCCCCAGAGATGCCAACCCTTTGGGAATGCTTTGCCTTTGGTTATACTCCCTTCTCTTATTCAGGTCCCTAAATAAATAAATTTAAAAAAATCCCATAGGCCTAAGGATGTGACTCATTGTTAGAGAGTTTGCCTTTGCACATGTGGGCCCTCCTCATAGGATGCTGTCATGTGGGCAGTCATAAAATCACAGCTTGGTAGAGTTCTTGCATAGCATGTGTGGGTCCTCATACAATTCTAGCATGACAAAGATGAGGGAGGGGGTGGAGGAAGGGGAGAAGGAAAGAAAGGATGAGGAGACAAAGTGAAAGACTATTTTCTTTGTTTCACAACAATGGTATCATATCCAACACTAGTAAACTATATATGCTTAAAATGATTATGATAATATACTTGGGAGAACTTGGGAATGGGACAGGGATGAGAGAGTTACAGGATGAATATATTTGAAATACATTATGTTCATGTGTGAAAATGTCATATAAAAGCCAGTATTGTGTGCAATTAGCATAAATTAAAACATTCTTAATTATTTGAAAAGTTAAGTATTTAAAATAACATAATAACTAAATATTAAGAAGTCAAACAGAAAACCCATTCACCACAGAGCAATTGCTTAATATAAAGAGAGACTCTGGTGCCCTGGCCTCTCACTGCCTTTATCTAGACCTTTCCGTGACCATTTTGTGGCTGGCCATTAAGCTCTTTATCTGACTGAAACTCGAGAATAAGGAAATACTGAAAGTAGCTTTTAGAACAACAATTTGATTCTAACACTAGACATGAAATACATTGGATTAATCACTAAAAGCATATTCATTGAACGCCTGTGTGACTTTAGCACTGTGTGGAGATCACAGGCTCCACAGTGACATTCAGAAAGCAGCCTTTCAGAGTTTTCAGGTCAGCTGAGGTCAGAAAATTCCTGCAGAATCAAACAGGGAAACAGTGAAATGACTGGGGTTTCTACTGCACCGCCTGTCATCACTCTTCAGAAGCTGTGAGTTAGAAGATTAAAAGGAAAGAGTTCATGAAAAGAAGCATATGTGCTTTAAATAAATTAATTAAAATTAATTCAATGTTTATTTTTATTTCCTAAACCCTTAACCCTTGTGCTTCTGGTAACACTAAGATGTTTTACAAAAATATCATTCTCAGCTACCATTCTGTGAAATGTATCGTTGAGCATGGCCAAAGTAATAGTAAAAACATGTTCTTATATAAAGTTTAAAGCAACTTTTTCCTCAAAAATCACTTTTCATTTTGTTTTGTATGCAGAGATATTTAAAGGACTCTTGTTGGTATGTGGCTAGTGTTACTGAGAAAGTATACCCCAAGGAAAAGCCAGCTAATCGAGGATGCTTGCCAAATTCATATTCTCCTGAGACCAATTAGGTAAGAATAAGAAATGAGCTTCACCTGGCTTTTCTGTGGTCCTTCCCAGAATGGTTGCAAGGTTGCTTCTGATCAGTACGGAAGCCAGAAGGAACCTTTTAAAGAAGAAAGTAAAAGGCTTCTTCTCTCACAGTCCTACCTCCCAGGCTAAAGTCAAACATCAGGGCCTCTCTGTAAGGAACACAGACCTTCCTCCCCTGCAGAGTGGTTTCATAGTCAGCTGCAGGCTGGTAACACTGACACACTTTGAACCCACTCTTCCTATCCTCTCTTCTTTCTCCTCAGCTGATGAATCAGCACTCTCCTATGTTTGAATTAAACAGGCTCAAGACATTGTGGGTCCTAAGAAATAACTCAGAGCTGTCTTATAGCTTCCATGAAACATATAAGTAGAGAATTCAAACAAGCCTTTACTCATAAGTACAAAAACACATTACTTGTGGCAAAGCAAAAGGCTTTGAAATAAGATGAACTTGTGTTTGTATTCCACCCTTCTGGTGTAGCAGATGTACACCTTGAATTTAAAGTCTAGATTAGTAAACCTTCATAAAATTAATTCTAAAATGGGAATAAGAGAGGACCTTCAGTTCTGGTGTTCAGTAAACAATGGATGAGATAACATGATATAACTGCCTAGACTTATCCCCCTCATTCATCTTTGGAATCAGCAATCATGGCTAATGCTGTCAATGAAAAGACTCATCGCATAGACTTGGAGGTGGCTCAGTGAGTAATGAAGTTGCTACACAAACATTAGGGCCTGAGTTAGACTCCCAGAATCCACTTGCAAAGTCAGGAGTGCCAGACCACATTTAACAAATGCCAGCACTGGAATAGCAGAGACAGCAATTCCCAGGGCTTGGTAGCCTGCTTAGTGAGCTAAAGTCTACTAGAGACTCTTTCTCAATGAATGAAGTGGGTGGTTCTTGAGGAAGGACACCCGAGGCTACCCTCTAACCTCTTCATATACACATGCTCAAGAGCACACGAACATACATACACACAGAGAGACACACAGACACACACACACATGATTGTTTACCTCTACAGAACTGGTCATGGCTAGAATTTTCTATTTAATCATGCATCCAATTAAAATATTAATTAAATTAAAAACTTCTGCAGGAGGTTATGTTTCTTTCATTCATTCTTTGTACCATTTCTGACAGCATGTTTGGATGCCTGACCTATATTTAGCATATATCAGATACAGATTAATTGGAATTTGAAGAGTAGACTCTGTAAGACTAGTTCCCATTCTGAAGTTAGGAAATCTGAGGCTCTGAAAGACAGTTTCCCTGAGGTGGAATGAGCAACCAAAAATGGAGTGGCTGTGAGCACTCAAGGTGACTTCCTAGAGTTAAAACTTTCCACCATGATGAACACCATCCCAATGACATCACCTTGGCAGGTGAATGAACAGGGATCAGACGTTACAGAACTTTCTGAGACAGATTCTCAAATGTTGAGCTCAATTCCAGGCATGCCATTTGGTGTCCCATGCTCCTGTCATGTCTGCTAGTTTCTGTGAATACATATGTGTGTGGGTTCACATGCATATTTACGTATGTGAGTAGAGGCCAGAGGTTAATGTTGGATGCTTTCCAGCTTTTTTTTTAAGATATGATCTCCCACTGGGTTTTTGAGCTCCCCAATTAGTTAGATTAGCATAGGTCCACATGTAAATGTGGCCATGCATACACATATGTGAACATGCATGTGGTGGTCAGAGAACAACCTCAGATGTCATCTTCCTGTTTTTTATTGTGATGATGTCTCTTACAAGCCTGGAACTCTGCATGCAGGCTACACTGGCTGGCTAAACAACTCCATATTCTCAAGAAATAAGAAGACACAGGGATCATGGCTTCTCAACACTGGCTGTTATTTAATTCTGTTAGCCATGGAGTAGGATTGCAAATTCAGAGGTATGGCTGAACTTTCCTTTGCCACCAGGGATTGTCACTGATTTTGTATTATATTGACACCCCAAGCTGCAGTCTTCCTTTATTGCTATTCTTCAAGTAATACAGTTTCACAAGAGTTTTAGAGTAATTACTTTTATTAGTTATGATCTTTTTTGGAAGCTCAATTTGGCACTCATGGAAATATATGGGGCACACAATAAACTCATTGTTCATAGAGTTTTCTTCTGGAATGAAATTGACTGTATGCTATATAAAACATATACTGAACAGTAGGAGAGGAGATCATGTAGAATCATACAAAGCTGCAAGCCAGCCTCCATGTGCTAACCACATTGCAACTAACCTTCTGGATTTCCCATACCCAGGTGCCCATCTAGTGCAATGCCAGTATGCAGTTTGTGGAACACATGTCACCTTTCTAGAACCTTATGGAATACAATGAGTTCAATCTCTACTAAACTCCGTTCAATCCCATATCATTACATTTAGAAGAATTTTGTAAAATTACTGCCTGGGGAGATGACACAGTTGGTACACGTGCAGACTTGAATTTAATTCCCAGAACCCATGTTAGAAAGCTGAAAATAGCCTCAGCACATAAGAGAACGTGCTGCTATTACAGGCGGTTGAGTTAGGTTCCCAGCATTCATGTTGGGCAGCTTACAACTGCTTTTAATCCCACTCCAGAGGAACCAACACTCTTTTCTAGCCTCTGTGGATTCACACACACAAGTGGCATATACCCACAGAGACACATATATACATACATACACACATATGTACTGTCAGAGACATGCTTACATACATGTATACACACATACACACAGACATGCAACTAAAGCTAAAAATAAATCTGCTTTTTAGAAGGCCAGATCCTCTCTAAGTGTATGTGATAGCCATTAGTTTGCTGTTTTTGTGGGACTCTTAATCACAGGAGTGGTGTGTCTCTAACTCTTTTGCTGCTCTTGGGACTTTTTCCCTCCTGGTTAGGTTGCCTTTTCCAGGTTCAGTGTAAGGACTCCTGCCTTACTGTATTTTGATTTGTTGTGGTTGGTTGTTATCTCTTGGAGCCCTGTTCTTTTCTAATAGGATACAGAAGAGGAGTGGATCTAGGGAATAGGGAATGGGGGGGTGCTGGGAGGAGTAGAGGAAGGGGAAACTGTTGGCAGGATGTGTTTTATGAGAGAAGAATCTAATATATATATATGTAATAAAAGGCCAGATCTCAGCTCTGTGGATTTGAAGACATGAGTTTCACTGAGGCTTACTGGCCCGACTATTTGATGAAGTTTCTTTCTGGTGGCAAACTCCATCTCAAAAATATCCAAGAAGGTTGGTGCCCCAAAAATGGCATCCAAGGTTGTCGACTAACCTCCACATTGTAAGCAGAGACTGTGCTTACATTTCCTGCCTGCCCTGGCCCAAATAATCTCACAGAAACTATATTAATTATAACATAATTTGGTCAATAGCTTAGGTATATTCCTAGCTAGCTCTTACATAGTAAATTAACCCATTTTTATTAATCTATGTATTACCACAAGGCTGTGGCCTACCAATAAGTTTCCAGTGTCTATCTCCTTTAGCAGCTACATGGAGTCTCCTGACTCCACCTACTATGTTTCTGTATCTCTTCCAATCTGTCTATATTCTGCCCTGCCATAGGTAGGCCAAAACAGCTTCTTTATTAACCAATGGTAATAAAATATATTAATAACATACAGAGGGGAATCCCACAACACCACATTCAAATGCATACATGGGTATCTGTGTATACATTTGAACACATGTATGCAGTTATGCACACATATATGTATCTATATATTATACATAGTCATATTATTAATTGTGTTTGTGGCAATGCTAATTATTTACAGATTGCACAACAATTTGCTGGAGCTTTCAATAGATAGCCTTAAGTATTGATGGTAGCTCTCTAAATTGGTTATTTTTAATCTCCATTTTTACTTATGAGAAAACCAAACCATAGAGGTTATATGATTTCCCTTGAGCCCTAAAGGTATCTAATTGGTGGTTCTGGGATTCATCTTAAGTCTTCCTGGCTCTTGATCACATTGGCCTTTCCCTCAGCACCATCTCCCACTTTCCCCACAGATTCAAGCCTTCTAGGGGCCAGCCCGTTTACCCTGTGCAGCTCAGGCTCAGCTCTGAAAGCAGGGAGGACTGCACTTCTCTGCTGGAGAGGTTAGGCTTAAATTCCCTGGTGCCTGGAATTACATGGAAAATTGCACCAATTTACATCAGCACAGATTCTGCGAGTAAACGTGCTGGTTACAAAGCCTGCATCAGGCCCCCTCCCGCATGTCTGCATGCTGGGGTGTTTTCTGGTAATTTGGGTGTCTGAAAAAGCTGGCACCTCTGTTTTGCAGTAGTGCTCTTCAGATCTCCTGAGGATTCCTGACAGAAGCTGCTACTCACTAAAGCTGCAGCTGAGTTTCCGCTTCTCCGCTTCTCTAACGGCCCTCATTATGCTCTGCTCAGGCCCCCAAACCACCTCTCTTCTCTCAGTTTCGCCGCCTCCTCCAGCTTATTGCTTTCCCAGGAGAAATCTGGTATCTTTCTTCTACACAGTTGTTCCCTTAACAGACCCAGCAAGCCATATGAAAGCTTGAAGTTCATCCAAAATACTCAGATGTCATTGGGGTGGCATGTAATTAATCCAGGTCACAGGTTCGTGGTGAGACTTTAATGCAGAAGAAATTCTTTAACTTTGACCCTGCTAAGGACTAGTTTCAAGGTCAGCAAAACACAGAGAGCATAGCTAACTCTGAGGGATGGAAGCTTCATCTACTGTCAGGAAACAAGGCATTCTCACCAGGAAAGAAAGCATTCTTGTCCAGTTCCTGTGCATATGGAAGACCACAGCATCATCCTCACTGGAAATCCCTGCCGCACAACATGGAGAATGAAATAACAGCCTCCACGTTTGCTTGTTGGGTGCTGCCCTTGTCCCAGTGGAGTAGAAGACAAACTAAGCTGAGGGTCTTTGCCTTCTTACAGCTGCACCCTGGAGCAGGCAGAAAAGGATTCTGGTTGGAGGGGACTGGGTGTGGATGGTGGAGAGTCTCAAGAGTTAGAAACTTCCTGCAAAGTTCTGTTTTACCCAGTCTCTGTCTTACTTTCTAATCCTCTGCTTTGTCCCTGAATTCTTTGTGGTGACCACTGCCTCACTGATTTTTGTTTTTGTTTGCTTTGTTTCCTTCATTTGGTTTTTAAAGATGGGGTTTCTCTGTGCATCATTGGCTGTCCTGGAACTTGCTCTGTAGACAAGCTGGCCTTAAACTCAGAGATCAGCCTGCCTCTGCTTTCTGAGTGTTGGGGTTAATGCCATTCACCACCACCACTCTGTGCTTTTAAAACAAATGAAAACCTGAACAATGGTCCAATGTTAACAAGATTTAACTTTGGCCAATATGAGTAGTCAGTGTGTCTGCTCACTGAACACTCATAAATGGGTCTAATCATCATTTTGACTCTATCTTCTGATCCATCATAGGTTTACAAGGCAACCCTTCGAAGCTAGAACCTGGGATAAAGTCTATTGACTCACAATTCTCAGTGCTTCATCTAGTGTCTCTGTCTAAGTTACAAAGTATACTTAGATTTTACACGTTTACATGGGTATTGGTAACACTGGTTTGTAAAAACATATTTTTAATTTATTTTTATTGTTTACATTTTAGATAATAGTTTAATTATAATATTTTCCTTTTTCTATTCTTCCTTCCAAAGGATCTCATATATCCTTCCATCCTAACCTTCAAATTTATGGCCTCTTTTTCCATCAATTATTATTGAATATATATATATATATACATTCCTAAATATAATCAAGTTTGTATAATGTTACTTATATGTGTATTTTCAGGACTAACAGTCTGACTCTGAACAACCAATTAGTGTGCTCTTCCCTGGGGAGACTACCATTCCGTCTCGCAGATTTACTCAGTTGCCAAGAGGTCTTTGTATAGGGTTGAGGTCTCATGGACTTTGAAAAAAATAGTTTAATTAAAAACAATTAGGGCTGGATATGTAGTTTACTTGGTAGAGTGTTTACTTAGCATGAAACTTTAGGTACCATTTTCAGCACCTCATGAACTGAGCATGAAGGCTGACTTCTAATCCCAGCACTTTGGCTTATAGAAGCAAGAGGATCAGGGGCATAAGTCCACAGTGAGCTATAGAGCAAATATGAGCCCTGTCTTGGTGACACGAGCCTCTGTCTCACAAAACAAACATCTAAAAGACATCTAAAAGGATGCTACAACTATCTTGTTTCAGTACTGCAATACTAGTGCCGGGGAGACAAGAAGAACCCTGGGCTCACTGGCCAGACAGCATCACTGCATTGATGAGCTCCAGGTTCACCAAGAGACCTGATGCCAACAAATAATATGGACACCAACTGAGGAAGACACTTGACAATAAACTTTGACCTCCATATTCACGTGCATGCATATGAATACACATGCACATGCAAGCACACACATAGCACACAGGATATTCATAAACATATATGCAAATTTAAAGTCAATTTACAAAAAAAGAGCAAAATTGACATTAGGCAGGCCTTTCGCCTCCATTCATTCAGTCTCTAGGAACTAAACCAGTGCCCAGGACAGGAGCTGTCAATCTAAACCTCCTCTGGAATAAGTTAGCTAGAAATCTGCACCATCTTGTCGATCCTTCCGCTTCTGGATGTAGACTGATGGCAGTAGAATCTGTGTCTGCTAGAGCAGCAGGCCTTCAAAGATAAGAATATGGCCTAGGAAATACACATTCAACAAATATTCCTTGAAAAACAAACAAATAAATGAATCAATCTTATTAGCCAAGTCTAGGATAGAAATAATTCTGTTTGGGTGTCTTCTTAGGATCTTCTATAATGTCATAAGATTTGGGGTGTTAGTTTTCAGACTTTTGTACTGGCTTCTCTTGTGGTTCTCATAGGCTCTGTCCTCAGCTGTAGCCACTAGAGCGGCCCCTGTGGCACGTTCACTAGGTTCCCTTTTAAAAGAGTCCTGCCCACCTCCCATCTCTTCTCTCTTTCCCTCTCTCTCCCTCCCCCCTGCTTCTTTCTCTGCCTCTCTCTTCTCTTCTGCTGCTCCTATCCCCAGAGGCCAAGTTCCCCCCTCCCCTACTCCCTTCTCTTCCCTCTTTTTATGTTCCCTTTCCCCTAATAAAGACCCCTTCACGTGAACTCTGTTGCATGGCATCATTCTCTCACACAGTGCTTTTTCTAAATTACAACATGGGGTATTTCCAATTTAGTTTTCCAGATAACCATAATGCTTTCTTGAATCCAGCAACACAGGGTCATTGTGACTGGTTAGGTGTCTAGTGACAGCAATGGTCCATCTTCTGAAAGCAATATTCCCTGTTGACACTGTGTCTGTTGTGCTGTATTGGACTTTGGTATTTCAGTCTTTAAGCTTGTATAAGTTATTTTGATTTCTTTATCGTCTTCTGAAATTATTTCACAAAAAATTACATTTCTGCCAGGGAACCAAAATTAACAGGCACTAAACTGATTATAAAGCGATTGTTTTTAATAAAATAGGAAGACAAAATATTGCTAAGAATCAATTAGAAGAATAATCATGTGAGAGTTCTTACCTTCTATAAAGTGCTGATAATAGAGAGAGAATTTGTTTCACATGTGCTAAAGTCATGACCAGTTACAAGAAATGTATAAGGGCTATGGAAAGCTAAAAGTTTATGAACACAAACTCCTCATCAGTTCTTACAATATTAGAGTACTATTGATTGGGTACAAAATACTACATTTAGTTATGTGAGAAGCATAAAATAGCAAAGCACACCATATCTAACCTATAACCTATACTTGGTCCTCCACTGCTGAGCAAGACAGTGTCTGCAGGATGTACATTTTTAGATGTTACTAAGATCCCATGCAATAGATGTGCCATCCCCACTTGAGAGATGAAGAAATGAGAAAGCCCTATCAGAATTTGGACACATTCAGTCTGCATGCTGCAACACTGCCTCTTTGGTATAGTCTGAAATTGCACAGTTTTGTGCCTTTGAAAAAAATCAATTGAGAATTTCATACATGCATACATTTTAATCAAATTTATCCCCATTGTCTCTCTTCCAACTCATACATATCACCTTCACCACTTTGACCTCAAAATATCATGTGCTAAAAAAAATAAAAAATAAAAACAAAAATAAAATGAAAAATAAAAGCAAAAAGCCCTCGCTGAGGCCAAATGGTGTTATCCCTATGTGCATAGGTATGAGGACATCTACCGGAGCATGAGTCGCCTCTAGAGGACCTGCATCCCAAAAGGAAAGTGATTCTCTCACTTTAAGTAGCCATCAATATGCAAGAGCTCCTTTGCCAGAGGTGTGATTTTGCCACTATAGAAGCTGAGATTTTTCCAGGTGATCTTGTGCAAGCCTTACATATGCAGAAACTGAGTTCATGTGTACAACAGCTATGCTGTACCCATAAAACACTCTTTTGCCGCAGTTACCCACCACCTCTGGCTCATACAATATTTCTGTGGTGATCTCTGAGCCCTGGGAGAAGTGAGGAGGTAGTATAATACAAATGTCTGATTTAGGGCTGAACACTTCATAGTCTCTTACTATCTGAACACTAATCAGTTGTGGGTCTCTGCTAGTTGTCATCTAATACAAAAAGAAGTTTCGCTGATGAAGATTGAGAGATCTAATCTATGGGTATAAAGACAAGGAATTAGTGTGCAGTTTAGTATTAAGTCCATTTAATAGGATAATGATAGTAGGTTCTCCCCTAGGACCTAAGACTTACCCTCTCATGAGTTCTTGTCCCAGTTAACAGTGAAACACTTGGGCTATGTCTTATGGAGAAGATTTAAATTCAATCAGAAAGTTGTTGGTCACTCCCATTGCAGTAGGCCACTATTGAACCAATGATCATGGTTTACTAGGAGTTGTTACTGTACTTCTCAGCGGGGTAACACTGCTGATTATTTTTCTGCCTTAAAAAGTCATAATAACATTGAAAAGTATTCATACTCTCTTAGACAGTAATAAAGCCTTTGAGATGTTCCTCCCATGTACGTAATTTTTCTATAAATGATTTTTTATGACCAATAAGATGATGAGTGTTTTTTTCCCTCTGATTTACAAGACGTGCTCAGTGAGGCTGGATAGGTTTCTCAGTGTGAACACACCAAACTGCTGTAAATGCCAGGTGGGCAGCTGTGTATTTCCAGACCCAGGGGGTGGAGTCGGGGGATCCACTGAACAATCTGGCTGGCAGGATGACCCATACCAGTACCATCTGGGTTTGAATGAGAGACCCTGCCTTAGTGAATAAGGTGGAAGAGAAGTGTGGGATAATTTCTAACACCAACCTTGGGTCTGTGTAGAATGGAACAGAGGAAACCTTCATTGTGTATGTGGTGTATTTGAATGTATATGTTTGGTTATATGTGTGCAAGTCTGTGTGTGTGTGTGTGTGTGTTACTGGGTGGGAACACATGCAAGCATACTCACACCTACAGGCCAGCGGCAACCTTGGAGGTCATTCCTCTGGTTTTGTTTTTAAAACTGAGATTCTCATTGGCCTGGAGGGTGCCCAGCTGAGCAGACTGTAGGAGCAGTGAGGCCCAGGAATCTGCCACTCTCCCCTTCCCAGCACTGGAATTGCAAGCATGCACTTCTGTGCTCAGCTTTTTTCTTTCCATGGGTTCTGGGTACCCAACTCATGTCCCCATGCTTTCAAGGCAAGGACTTTACTAACTGAGCCAACTCTCCAGCCTCTATCATTCAAAAATTTTACAAGAAACATAAAGTATATTTTTTCTCTACTAGCATAAAAAATCCCTGGGTTTATCAGAAAGTTTCTATACATTTTTGAAGTCTAATTACAGAGAATTCTAGTGCTGTCTTGGAATTCTTGTGGAAAGCAGAGTCGTGTTTGGAAGGATCCTCAGTCCCCCTTAGAATACCCCGTCTGAAGACAAACTTCTGAACATGTTCAACTTAATGTGCTTTCTTCCCGTGTTCTAATCCTCAAAGCCAAACAGCTAACAGAATGCTATATTCAAATGACATCGAGCTGCTTAGTGCACTTTCCCCAGTTCACAGAGTTGGGAATGACTAGATAAGTTATCACTGCTATTACATCCCCCCTTCATCTGCCAGAGGAAAGGAAAATCAGTTCAGTCTACATCTCGACTGCAAAGCTGTTATCAAAGATCCATGGTCCCAATATACTCTACACATGGATCTTTGAAATTGGACTCAGGAATGAAACATCACCTTCAGAAAAATGGTATTCTGATGCTAATGAGGCCTCGGGGCTATTTGAAGCAGGATTTGGGGACTCACTTCCGATTCTCCTTCACAAGTGTTCATCGTGTTTACTGAGGGCCTACGTGAATGTTCTCATTTAATAGGCACTGGTCTGTCTTTACCCCAGTTTCTTTTTATATAAAATGGGAATTGCCCCATCTGTGCTAGCTAGTTTTATGTCAACTTGACATAAGCTAGGGTTCATGGAGAGAAGTAAACCTCAACTGAGAAAAAAGCCTCTATAAGATTGAGCTGTGGGCAAGCCTGTAGGGCAATTTCTTAATTAGTGATTGATGTGGGAAGGCCCAGCCCACGGTGGCTAGTGCTAGCCGCGTCTGGTGGTCCTAGGTTCTATAAGAAAGCAGGCTGAGAAAGTCATGAAGAGCAAAATGAGCAGCCTTCCTGCATGGCTCTGCATAAGCTCCTGCCACCTCTGTGTTCCTGCTGTGTTTGAGTTCCTGACCTGACTTCCTTTGGTGATGAATTGTGATGTGGAAGTTTAAGTCAAACAAACCCTTCCTCCCCAAGTTGCTTTCGTCACAGTGTTTCTCACAATAGTTGTACTGCTGCCTGCTTAACCATCCAGAACTGACTTAACAGGCATGTACTGATCATGTAGTGATGGTGTCCAGACAGAAGTTTTAAAGAATATACATTCATTTCTCTATTCCACTCACTATCCACCGTGAGCCGCAGTCTCCGTACCCTTGAAGGTCATTCCAGGCTTTCCCTAAAGTGTTTGTGTAGAAATCAACTACTCAAACTGAGCATCACTGATCTAACAGTTTGAAATGCTCCAGGCTCCAAAACATTTGGAGAACTACCACACAGGACTCCACATGTGAGTTAGGCAGATGGCTCATTCAGCGGCATTCTTGCACTACAAGTGTGAGGACCCGAGTTTGAGCCTTAGAACCAATGTTTAAAATATGCAAACCTACAACCCATGGCACTGGGGCTTCATTTAGCACAATCAGCCAATTCCAAGACCAGATAAATAGGTCAAGAGTGATGGAAACAATGTCTGACACTGACTCTTATCTCTATATGCATGTATACACATGTACACACACACACACACACACACGTATACACATACACACACGCACACACATGCACATAGACTGGAGGTGGAGGGTGGAGAGAGGAAAGGAAAAGTGTATATTAATTTATATGAGAGTCAAATAAAAACACTAACATGTTAAGTGGAATATTCTTTCAATCACACATAAAAACATGAACGGATTTTATGTCCAGACCCCATTTTCATTCTCCAAATATCTCCTTTTGCATATTGAATATTCCAAGATTCATAATATTCAACAAATGGGGATAAAAGAAAAGTCTAAAAAGCACTGCTGTTCATTCATTTAGGAGAGGGATTCTCAGCTGGCTTTGGTAAAGAGACTATCATGCTGCCAGTCTCTTATGTTCTGAGTGTTGGACAACACAAGACCAAAAAAATGTTATAAATCATTGTGAATGTTATACTAATTTTTCTTTCCTGGTGTTTTTTACTTTCTGCTAAAGGCTCTGAAAATTATTTGTACTTATATACATTATTGAAAAATTGACAAGAGAAAATAAGCATTTTCATTTTGAGTCTATCATCACGATCTGTGATTACTATTAATATTTGGTGTTTTTTCCCCTTTCAATTTTATTAATTCTACAATTTTTTTTAAAAATGTAATCACACATATTTATACACGTTTTAAACTTTTTTACCAGTAAAGTACATAAACACTCTTGTTATTACAAATCCTGGACATTATTGATCTTTTAAGTATAACCAATTGCACATTTATTTTATATGTGTAAAAATATTATATTTTTCATTTGGAAACTATAGAGAGCAATTTTTTAGAGCTATGGGCTAAGGATGTAACTCAGTCAGTAGAGTCCTTATCTACCTTCCACGGAACCCTGGGTTCCACCTGAGCACCTCCAAAGCAGAGTGGTGGGCCATTCCTGTAATCCCAGCATTTGGAAAATAGATACAGAAGGATTATGAGTTCAAGGTTATCCTTGGCTACATAGCAAGTTTGAGATCAGCCTACAGTACATAAGACCCTCCCACAAAATGATAGTTATCACAAGCGTTCGTAATTCTGGAGGCCATAGATACCTGCTGGTGACATCCAAGACCTTCTCTTCTTCTACTTATGCATGGCTGTGAGAGAGCCTCAGAAGTGCCACGATAGTAAGACTGCTGCTTTCTTCTCTGCTGACCCACAGACACACAGGCACTGTCACCTGGAAATGTGATCTTGTATAATTTGAAACGATCCTTTTAACAGACAGTCCAAACTTTCCATCACAATATCCTTCTTAGAGAGCAAAGAGAGGTAATGTAAATTGATAGTCCTAAACTCAGACTTTGTCTCCCTGGGATGCCCGTGGGCTATCCACCTGTGGGGACCACAATAATGTCAACTTCTGAACTATTCTTCCTTGCCAGTCATGTTTTTCAGTGTTGAGATATAATATACTGCTTTAAAGTCTTTTAGAAAGCAATTAAACTAAATATTGGCATTAAAAACAAGGCACTATTAGTTATAATGATAAGGATGGTCTCCATTAAGCCTGTCAATCCTTAAGGACCAAGCACAGTGGCAGGGTGGACAGTGTAGGTTATCAATGGAAGCTCCAACCCATTTGCAGGCATACATCAGCGTGAAGAATGTACATATAGTTTGCATAAGCTCCTTTTTAGGGTGGTTTACATGATTTTATCTTAGCATTCAGTCTTAAATTGGGAATGTTTCCCAGTATCTTCAAACCTCCTCAAAAAATTATTTCTTTTAAATTACCCAGCAAATGTTAAGCCAGAAAAAGGCTGTAGTTTTTTTTTGTTTTGGAAAATTACAATTATTGAAAAATAAAGCAAAAAATGAACATATTAAAAAGCATTCCAACAAAAGCACGGGCAGTACTGAACAAAATTAAAATATAAATACTTAAATATTTCCAAATTTAATTTCTGAAATCTCTGATTGCATGCTGGAATCTTTTGTCTCCTGGGAAGAATATTTTGATGTAGCTCCTATTTCCTAATTAGATAAATTCATATTCTGAGTCATGGGGAATGAAATCAGTGAATCCCATGATTTTGCATAAATCTAAATTTAATAAAACCTGTAAGCAAATCATAGAGGCAATCCATTTGACAAGTCTTATTGTGTAAAAATATTAACCTCAGGGAGAGAGATTGTGAAAAGAGGCAAAAATAGTACATCTAGAAATAATATGGGCTTAAATGTTTGAAACATTACTATAACAATCCAAGACTGAGGATCCCCTTAGTTTTGTGTCTTCTTTGAATTTGCCAGCGACTTTCACAGCTTAGAAAACTATTTGTCATATTTAATCAAGTGAGAAACTTCAGGTCACACCCATCGCAGAGATTTGGAGTTCTCCTCTGAAGAAAATTCTCTACAGTTTTCAAGATGCAGCAAGGAGGCATGGCAGAACTAACACACTGACTTGAGGAAGCAGTAAGTAAGACAAATGTTTTGCTTGTTTTATTCTGAATACTCAAATAATCTGTAGTTAGATCTTAAAAAAAATATCATATCAGGGCAGTGACTAACTCAGGAGGTTATAGGCACTCGCCTCCAAGTTTTACCACCAGAGTTCAATTCCTGGAACACATAGTAAAAGAAAGAGAACCAATTCTTGCAAGTTATCCTCTGATGACATATGGGTGTCACTCCACCTTCCACACATATACAAATAAATATGTGTAGTTTTATTTTTAGAAATTTTCTTTCAAGATGCTGGCTAATTGTGACAATCCAAATATGCTGTGCCCTCATGTGCCCACTGGTAAAAGGCAGGGTTTCCATTTAGTGGTACTATTTTGAAAGGGGGTAAAAAGTTTAAAATGCAGGGCCTTTCCAGAGGAAAGCAGATCACCGAGCATATGTCCAGTTCTTGGTCCTTTTCTTTCCTCTGCTTCCTATCTGCCTGCCTCCTATACGCGTGCCTGGACACCAGTATGGTCAGCTTCAACTAGGGCCCAAGGAAATGGAGCGGGCGCACCACTGACAGAGCTCTCTGAAACCACAAGCTGCAATGAATAGTTCCTTCTTTCATTTTACTCCTTTGGTGATTTTGATGATGGCTAAAGAAAGTAAACTGACTTAATTCTGTGTGTGTGTGTGTGTGTGTGTGTGTGTGTGTGTGTGTGTATTCACATATTTCTATGAGTAGATGTGTGTAAAGATGCAGGAAAGTGTGGCTACATGTGTGTCCAGGCCAGAAGTCATTGTAGAAAGTCTTCATCAGTCAAAATCCATCTTACATTTGAGACAGTGTTTTGTACTGTGCTTGCATTGCTGGTTCTCCTGAACTCAGTAGCCAGAGAGCCCCAAGCACCTTTGTCTCTTCTGACTCTCAGCACTGAAATCAAAGGCGTGCAGCGGCCCTCAGCTTTTAATGAGCCTGCTGCAAGGAGGGCCCACTTGCTTGTCCCAGCCGCTCGGCTAGCTTAGCCCTGCAATAACCACACAGAAACGGTATTAATTAAAACACTGCTTGGCCCATCAGCTCTAACTTCTTATTGGCTAACTTTTATATTTTAATTTAACCCATCTCCATTAATCTGTGTATTGCCACGTGGCAGTGGCTTACTGGGTAAAATTCTAACCCATGTCCATCTCAGGCAGAGGATCCATGGCATCTCCTCTGACTCTGCTTTCGTCCTCCCAGCATTCAGTTCTGTCCCCCACCCCCTGCCTACCTAAGCTCTGCCCTATCAAAAAGCCAAGGCAGTTTCTTTATTCATTAACCAATGAAAGCAACACATACAGAGAAGGACCTCCTATGCCATGAGTCTTCTGGATCAAACTCAGGTTGCCATGCTTGCCTGGCAAGCCCTTCCTCTACCAAGCCATCTTTCCAGCTCCCTCTGAGAAATAATTGTGTTATTAAGATTGACTTCATTACTCTAAAATCTCACCATTAAAATAAAGTCAATATCTCACTTAGCAAATCAACATTTTCTAAAACTATTAGCTGTGCTAGCCCTGTCTTTCACCTCAATAATCAGAAAGGTGAGGCAGGGGAATCACATGGTTTAGGCCAACATAGCTCTTATTATTTTTTAAATTTCTTATGCTTAGAAATAACCACCCTGTGTTATATAAGAAGGGCTTTCATTTTCTCCCTCCCTATACTCCATGTTCAGCAAGTATCACCTGTTGAACTATACTTGCCACTAAATATGTCCCTGTCTGTATGCTGTCCTGATGTCTTGCTATCGATGGTTAATCCAAATAGAGGAACTTCCAATCTTATATTAAAAAAAAAAAACCAAATTATACTGAAGTCTTTTGAAAGCTACTTTCTGAATATATTGGGGAGTAATAGTAATAAAAAATCTAATGCATAATTTAGAAAAAGTTAATAGGCTTTAAATAACTAAAAGAATAAGAGCAATAGGGCTTTGTAGAAAGATAATGTTCAGCAAATTATCTAAAGAGTACCTATGAAAGTTATTGTCTAATAATTCTATTTTTTGCTCAATCAATTATATTTTTAAGCTAAGGCAGATCTTGGATCTTTGCCATGTCTGAGGCACGATGGTGTAGCTCTCAAGGTAAAAAAGACATAGATGCTCTTATAAGAGTCTTTTGGTGAGAACTAATACATACACAAGGCTTTTGGACACAATTACTGTGTGTGTGTGTGTGTGTGTGTGTGTGTGTGTGTATGTGTGTGTGTGTGTGTGTGTGAATTATCCTAAACAGCTGCCTTTGTTCTACTGAGGTTCCTGCAGGCAGTAGGCATAGAAGGCATCTCTGTGTGCTTGACAGTGGGGATTTAACACTCTGGATGGATTTCACAAATGCACCCACGAATATATACCTGTAAATGGGTTTATACATAAATTACAAACACACACAAACACATACATATGATAGCAATTCAATAATGAAATGAGTGGGCTATGTCATCTTCATTGTGATGGTGATGCTCTCCTTGCTCTCAGCTGCATTTTTGTAGGAAAGATGGGCAATTTGCTATTATCTCAGTTAGTATATCCACTCAAAACATTTTTAATAATATATTATACATATTTGAACACTACTGATCCCCAGGAGCAAGGCTTTGGGCACAATTGTTAAGCACAGTGACAATAAACAAAGTAACAAGAAAGTATCTAAACAATGTCCGTGTAATTAAATAAATACAACCAGGCAGTGTTTCAGAGAAATGCTTGCACTGGAGTTAGGTATATATTAAGGGGTTGGGATAGGCCGCTTGGCAATGCAATATGCAGATTTGTCTTCGTTTCCTTACTTCTACTACAATAAAATTCCCTGGCGGTGGCAGCTTAAGAAAGAAGGGCATATTTTGGCTCATGGTTCCAGGTTACTGTCCATTACAGTGGGGAAGTCAAGACAACAGGAGCCTACAGGAGCTGCTTATATCACATCTGCCGTCAGGAAGTATAGAGATGGAAAAATGCTAGTGCTCAGCTCGCTTTCCATTTTAAACAGCCTAGGATGCCCAGTCCAGGAAATTGTCCAGGACACAACTAAGATGAACCCTGTTTTAGTCAGTGTTATATTGCTGTGAAGAGACATCATAACCATGGCAATTTTTACAAAGGAAAGCATTTAACTGGAACTTGCTTACAGTTTCTGAGGCTTACAGTTTCTGAGTCCATTGTCATCATGGTGGAAGGCGTGGAGGCGTGCAGGCAGACACTGTGCTGGAGAAGTAGTTGAGAGTCCTACATCTGGATCTCTAGGCAACAGGAAGCAAGAGACACTGGACCTGGCTTGAGCATTTGAAGCCACAAAGCCCATCCTAGTGACACACTTCCTCCAACAAGGCCACAGATCCTAATCCCTCAAATAGTAGCTAGAATGCCTAATGATCAAGCATTCAAATATAATTGCCTATGGCAGCCATTTCTATTTAAACCACCATAAGCCTCCAGACAGCAAATAACAAAATCAAGATGATCCCCCAGAAGCATGTCTAGAGTCCCATCTCTCAGATGATGCTAGATTTCATCAACTTGAAAATTAACACCAACTGCCACATTACTGCAGCCCAGTTGGGTGCTCACCCTTCTTCGATAGCAGAGGAAAGGTAGACCAGACAGTAAGAATGATGTCCAGGAGATTTTAGGTTGGATGTGATATCCTAAGAATGAGAAGAAATATTGTACCTGCTGTGTGGGAAGAGAGTAAGAGGGGCATACTAGAAAGGGGCGTGAAGATTATTAGAGGCCAAAACAGAGCCAATGCTTGCTAGGTTTGAAAGCATTTGAAGCTAATTGCTGTGGGCAGCTCTTAGACATTTTTGCAGTGGATTGAAATAATTGGAAAGCCTATTTATTTTTTATGACTCTTATTGTCATTCAATGTGGACTGGGATGAATCTGTGTTCACAACATGATGAAACATTCCCTGACTGTAATGTTTGGAAATGCTCTGTAATACTCCATAGAACTAAAGACCAGAAATGAAACTATCTACTGAAGTTCTCTCTGCCTCTGTCTCTTTCTCTCCTTTCCCTCCCTTTTCTTGTGCTCCCCTTGCCTCCTCTCTCTCTCTCCCTTCTTTCAACTAGTATATCCCTTTAAGTTACTTGTATACATGTGTGAATTGCAAATTCAGAAGCAGCTTGGGTTTCATTTGTCAGGTACTTTACACCTTGCTGGGGGCAAATCTTAGACATATTTAAAGCGGAATGAAATAATTAGGAAAGCCTATTTATTTTCTTATAATCAGCTAATTAGTTCTCTGTTACTATCACTCCAATTTGAACCTGGGTGCGTCCTTATTCACAACACGATGGAACATTCCCAGTCTTTTGAGGACTCTCAGTGACCCAGGGTTCTCCACGTACACTGTGGTGTGCAGACCAGGGTGCCCCAGGACTTCACCTGTCTCTGACTCTGCAGCAGTGGAGTAAAAGGGAGTGTCACCATGCCTCACTTTCTCACATGCGTTCTGGGGCTCCACCTCATAACCTCATGTGAAGAAAAGCACTTTAGTGATTAAGCCATCACTCCAGCTTCTGGGTTATGTTGTTGTTGATAAAGATGTTTTTTCTCTCAGATCTCAGACTGATAGCTGTAAGTAGGTGAGTTGCATGCATGGGTGGACAGTGTGTGGTGTGTTGGGCAGAGGCCATGGCCCCTGTGTGAAGACATCAGTTCCAACTGTGGGAGTTCGATTATATGAAAAAGGCAGATTGTTGTTTCAGAAATTGTTTTATTTTCCATCTGACAAAGTCATTTTGATATTGTTTGATTTTCTCTCAGCCTTTTTTCAGGATGGTGATCAACTATAAGAAATGAGTAAATGAGAGAACTGTAAACTTTTGTTTGTTTGTTTCTTTGTTTTTGAGATAGGTTTCTCTGTGTAGCCCTGGCTATCCTGGAACTTGTTCTGTTTTTCAGACTGGTATCAAACTCAGAAATATGCCTGCATTTGCCTCCTAAGTACTGGGATTAAAGGTTGTGCCACTACCACCCAGCAAAAGAATTTTGTAGTCAATTGAAAAGAAACAAATTTTTTAGGTAATATATCATATTGCATATTAGATTAATATATTCAAAACACATTTCTTGGGTGTTGTGGGTGCAGCCCAGCTTTGGAGCTGTGTTTCGCTCATGTGAACTCAGCAATGAAAACAAAGAAGATGTTAAAAGCTGATATACACACCTGCTCCTTCCCTTCATTTGATGGTTCATCCTCATTTTGTTATTCTACACGTGCTTGTCTACTTCTGTCAATATCATAGAAAAGCTGCTCGATGAATTGGAATATTAGTGCTGTTTATTTTCCTTGAAATTGATCAAGAAAGTCAACATTAACTACTCACAACAGAAAACTGTTCTTGACAGGCTGTGGAGATGGCTTTGTGGGAAAGCATTTGCCAGACACATATTAAGATGTGAATTTCAACCCCCAAACTCATGTCAAAGCCACATGGGAACAAGAGTCCTCTTGTCACCCCATCTTGTTGGAGACAGAGACACAAAACCACCTGAGAAGGCTGGTTAGCCATACCAGCCACAATGGCGAGTTCCAGATTCTTCTGTCTTAATATATTGGGTGGAAAGTCATTAAACAAAACTGTTGTAATGAGGGGCTCGGGCTGTGTTCCCGGCGCAGAGCCCCTTGTTCTGTCCTCCCCCCCCCACCCCCGGCTCCTGGTGCGTACTCGAAATAATTACACGGAAACTGTACTCATTTAAATACTGCCTGGCCCATTAGCTTTAGCCTCTTATTGGCTAACTCTCACATATTATTTTAGCCCATCTCCATTAATGTGTATCGCCACTTGAGTTGTGGCTTACCGGCATGAGTCTAACCAGTGTCCATCTTGGGTCGGAGAAGCATGGCGTCTGCCAGACTGCCTTCTCTCTCACAGCATTCAGTTCTATCTACTCCGCCCACCTAAGGGCTGCCCTATCAAAAGGCCATGGCAGTTTTCTTTATTTAACCAATGAGGGCAATACACAAATAGAAGACCCTCCTACACCATTTCCCCTTTTTCTGTTTAAACAAAAAGGAAAGGCTTTAAATTTAACATAGTAAAATTACATAACAAAACTTATCAAGCAAGAATTACAGTTACAACCTATTTTATCTTTTATCATGACAAAGGAAAACTATAACTATCCATTCTTTAACTCCATCAAAGACTCCAGAAGGATATAATATTACTTAAGTAAACAAGTAATAAGGAACTTTTAAACTCTAAAAATGACAAGAGACATCTCACTGCCTGGAGAGTCACCCAAGTTCCTCTGTACCGTTGGGGCATCCATCTTTAGCCTACAGGCCCATAGTATCCAGCAGACTTTTCCATGAAGCAGGAAAATTTAAAGACAGTTTAGTCATTTTTTTCTGTATCCTGCAGACTGTCTCGCAGACTCTTTCATGAAGCAGGAACCCTGAAGGATCATCTCACCTTTAGGCAAGTTTAGCAGTCCTCTCTCTGGGGGTTCTTTGTGTCCAGGTTATGCAACAGTCCAGGCAAGAGCAGTTTCTTGCCCAAATGGCAAACCAACTCCATAAGGAGTCTCTTTGATGCCCGTCTTTTTCTTGAAGTAGCTGGTGCTGCCAGGAGCAGACCTATCTCATTGTCATGAAAAGTCCTGAGTTATTAAAACATTAAATGCCATGTTCTGTAGTCTTTGAAAGATATGAAGAATGCCTATCTGAAATATATCTATGCACATTTAGAAAATCTAACCTGACTACAAACTTGACTATATCAATGACTATCCATTAACAACCTATATTTTTTAATTATACATTACATTTTTAAATGAATTACACAATCACAATACCTTAATCAAGATCAAAAATACATATATATAACAAAATTGACCTTAAATTTATAACAATAAAGCAAAATTTATACCAATGTAAATTATCCATATCTATATCATCTTCCCCTTTAAATTTAAAGAACATTTATAAACAATATTTGGGAATATGGGCGTAGTTGGGTGCCAATCTGTTGCAATGAGGGGCTCGGGCTGTGTTCCTGGCGCAGGGCCCCTTGTTCTGTCCCGCCCGGCTCCCGGTGCATACTCGAAATAATTACACAGAAACTGTACTCATTTAAATACTGCCTGGCCCATTAGCTCTAGCCTCTTATTGGCTAACTCTCACATATTATTTTAGCCCATCTCCATTAATGTGTATCGCCACTTGAGTTGTGGCTTACCGGCATGAGTCTAACCAGTGTCCATCTTGGGTCAGAGAAGCGTGGCGTCTGCCAGACTGCCTTCTCTCTCATAGCATTTCATTCTATCTACTCCGCCCACCTAAGGGCTGCCCTATCAAAAGGCCATGGCAGTTTTCTTTATTTAACCAATGAGGACAATACACAAATAGAAGACCCTCCTACACCACAAAACACCCTACAACAGACCTCAGGCATCCACAGATATGTATATATACATGTGTACCCACCCTCATACACACTCTAGAGCTCATAAACATGCAAATACATATACATATAAAAGGGAAATAAAAGCAAAAGTAGTGAAAATAAAAGAAAAATATCCTTGAAATACAGGTGATTTAATACCGTATTTTTTTAATCAAATTCACTAAGACATATTTGGGTGCTGAAGTATCTTCTACTTTGCCACATAGAACAAACAGAAACAGTCTTGCAGCAGTAGGGGAAATAAATCCAGAACAGAGGACATACCTGCTCAGCTGCTTAGCAACCATGTAAGAGGCAGGTGTCAATAGGACGGTTGTCAGCTCAGCTTCTGCTGCCGAGAGCAATGCAGGATATAGAGAGGTGAAGAGCACTGTTTCTGTCACCCTTACCCTTCTGTCACCAAATAGCTACCCTGTTCCAATTATGTGCATCGTTACCTCTCTTGCCTCTCTGTTGACATAACACCTCACATAATTGTCATCAATACCTTAGGAAGACACTCCGAAGTCCCATCAATATAGCACCTATTTCCAAGCCAAAAATATGGTAGTCTTTCCAGAAACTGCAAATGGTCCCTTTGGAACAAAGATCTTGATCTTACAAATAAGTAAAAGTAAAACTAATGCTATCTCTCATAGTCAACTCTATATACATGTACAAAACCAGGGCTCAGCCTGAAACATGAACAGAGCTGAAGGAGACGTGGTGTCCTTTCTTTAAAAGACAGGCTGTGGTAGGAGCCTGTGCTACTGCTACTGCTCAGAGTTATTTGTTATTGTTGGGTGTGGATTACTGGGAAGTAGACTCACATATACACTATGATCTTCTGTCTCTACATCTTCTACCCATAAGAAACAACTTATGTAAGAAATTGCCTAGAGCAAGGATGGAACTCAATCAGACCATTCAACTGAGTGGCTTTGCCTATCTGTGGGGTTTCGCTGAACCACACATAGCGCCTCAAGATTTTTATAAGCCCTCCTTACTTTGTATAACTTTACAGAAAAATTCAGTGTTCATAAACTGGAACCCCCCCCCAAACTTCTGTTCTCTCACTTCCTCTTTGCATGTTCTGACTTCTCCAGATCTTTCTTTAAGCTATTTGATCACTAAACAAAGGCTTACCCTTCATATGAATAGCTCCAGTATTCTGCACTGGTGAATATGGGTCTCCATCATCCCAACTCTTAATATCTAACTCCTCCCCTCATCCAGGAAGTACTATTCCAGACTAACTCTTCCCCTCATCCAGGAAGCACTATTCCAGGCTAGCTCCTCCACTCATCCAGGAATCACTATTCCAGGCTAGCTCCTCCCCTCACCAGGAAGCACTATTCCAGACTAGCTCCTCCCCTCACTAGGAAACACTACTCTAGGCCAGCCACACACAATTGTGCATATGTTCTTCTCTCTTATACTTTACGCAGTGGCAACTCACTTTGTGGTGCTAGTCTAATTAGTTTAAAGACTGAACACAAATTGTTCATGCTATAAGCTTCCAAAATCTCAAGTTGAAGCACAACAATCTGTTTTTCAGACTGCAGCTGGAGCACAGAAGGCATCTTCCCTCTTAAAGCATGGCCATATGGACAGAGTGTGTAAGTGACTGTCCGTGTGCTCAGGTAAAATGCCTGACCACAGCAATTTAAGGAAGTAAGAGCTTCTTTCCAGTTCAGGGTTATGGATTATCGTAACAGGGAAGACATGGCAGCCAGACCATGAGGCTACTGGTCTCATGGCATCTGCTCAGGAAGCAGGGAAAGATGAAAGATGGTACTTAACCACTGGCTGTCTGCATTTCATTCAGTTCAGGAAACCAGCTCATGGAAGGGTGCCCCCCACAGTTGGCATGTATCATCCCATCTCAACCAAGTCTACAAAATCTTTCACAGGCATACCTGGAAACTTTGTTGTTGTTGTTGATTCTATACCCTGACATGTTTACAACCAATATTAGCTGTCACATATGATTCTGGTTATCATGAAACTCCGGTGAAGGGGAAGAATCATGGATGAGATGCCCTTTAACTACCCTGTTCCAAACTAATGCTTTCTGACACTTGGGTTTCAGTGCTGGAAATTCCTTGATGGCACCAATTGAAGTCCAAATGAGTCTGGGAAGTTGAAAGATGCACAGAATATTTGGGAAGAAGTCTCTGTGTCACACTGGTACTTAACACTTTGTCTTTTTAAAATCATATGTATAACCATAATTAAAAATAATTCCAGTTCTCTCCTAAAATTGAGACAGCTGCACCTAGACACATTTCAATTCTTTGGATGAAATAAAGGAAATGGAAGTATACCAGTTCTCTATTGCACTGGCATCAACCAGTAACACTGAGCAAACAAATTCCAGCAATCAGGAAAACAAACAATAGAGAGGAAGAAAAATAAGTCTGATAAACAACAGTTGCATCGAGGAAGCCTCTACCAGGGTAGTTATTTTAAACCTGCTGAGCAGTAAGGAGCTTTTGGAGGAGAATCGGTGGAAAGAAGCCCTAAAGACAGGAGAGGCGGGGTAGATTAGGTACCAGGGTTCTCTATCTCCGCTGGTGTGCTGTGAAATTTTATTCCTTTGGGGAGATGTGAACAACATCTGCTCAACCTAGGAAGCAAATAAGTTTGTTGAGCTTACTTATTGTTCTAGTGTGGTTTCTGTAGCTGTAATAAACACCATGAGCAAAACAAACAAAACACAGACACAAACACACACACACACACAAACTGGGCAATGAAGAATTTATTTCGTCATAAAGGACATAGTCCATAATCTAGGGAAGCCATGGCAGGAACTCACGGTCAGGCTTGAAGCAGAAACCTTGGAGAATGAAGCTTACTGGTCACTCTCTGTGGGTCATGAACTTTCTTTTACAGTCTAGAATCATTTGCCCAGGTTTGATCCACCTACAGTGGGCTAAGCCCTCCTTCAGACAAATTTGAACCAGATAATCCCTCAACTGATACTCCTTCCTTAATTAGCAACCTGGTTATGTCAAGTTGACAATAAAAGCAACCGAGTATATTTACAGATTTATGGGGGAGATGTTGCTCAAAGGGGTATGGATGCTCCTAAAGTAGCCACACTGGAGAGTCTTTGCCCAGTATGGATGCTGTCTCTCCCATCACCACATAGATGAAACCACCTTTTTCCTACTAATCCCAAACCTATGTACTCATCTAAATGCAGTTAGGGAAACTTTTCATACAAATGAGTGGCAGTGGTGGGCCTATGCTCTGGTGAGGGAACAGTGACCCTCCCTGCCCATACTTCTTGGAGCGAATGTAACATTCCACAGAACCCCATAGTGATGCTGTCCCAATAGAAGGCATAGAATATCTCAGAAAGATGGTGGTATTTTCAGGTTTGTGGCATCCTCTTTAAAGAACTGGAGAAATTCACAAACAGCAAAGTCATGAAGGTTCTTAGTCAGAAGTAAAGGTACAAGATACAGAGTAGATTTACTGTAGAGAACAGCAAGGTCTGGGTGATACTGGTTCAAGGTTCCTGCTTACAGCCTACTGCATTGTTTTGTGGCAGGAGCCAGATCCCAGGTAAGAAATGGTTCCACCCACACTGCTCAGGTCTTCCCCCTCAATTTATACAATCAAGATTATCTTCCCAGGACGGCTTAGAGGCCCAGGAGATTCTAGACTATATCAAATTGACAACACTGGCGATTGTACAGGTCAATCATGTATAGGCGTAAGATGGCAAATAGGGAACTTTCCCAAAGACACGGTTTGCTGTACTATACATGTACCTAGAAATACATGTACCTAGAAATACATGTGCCTAGAAATACATGTACCTAGAAATCAAGGATAAATTGATGCACTAGTTCTTGGATATGGTTCATGATGCGTCTGACAAATAGAGAGTTACAAAAGGCTCCTGGGGACCTATAAGTTATAGTTACCATCTACTTCAGTGCAGTTGGGTGTCTTACATCGCTAAGGGCAAATAAATGGCACAAGTGCATTAGAGTTCCATGTTGCTGTCATCCTTATATTGCCTGCCTCCATCCAGATTCCAGAGCAAAACTCATCAGGCTCAGGGAAAAAAATGTAGTGAAGGAGAATCATTTCTATTGCTAGACAGAGGGATTGCTGGATCCCGATGCAGGAGCAGAGGGTCATGAAAGCTCAGGCCGGATGAAGAGACAGATGCAGGCTGGTGGAAGAGCCACATTCAGGAGTTTACAGGTAACTTGCAAGTACTCATCCTTCCATCTCCCAGCCTCTGCAAGCTGCAGGACTTGACTGCATGCCTTGCTTGGGGCAACAGTCGCTTCTTAGCAGGTTCTGCAGCTGTCTCTCTAAAAAGGACCAGAGAGCTAATGAGGTGACTATAGTTACAAAGTCATGAGAGCTGAGCTGTGCTCCACTGCAGGAAACCTGCTCAACGTTGGGTCCACCGACATCTTGTCCTGGAGGAGAAGGGACTCACAAGCTCCTATTTCTATCGAAGGACAGACAGGCACCATATAGTGGCTTGCAGGTGTGGGGGGCGGGCAAGGGTTGTTCAGTGCTGTGGTCTGGATACTGGAAATCCTGGAAGTTCAGCTATCCTGTAAACAGTCCTAATGTAACTCACTGGATCAGAGTGGGAGGCATGAAAACATTAGGGGACTAGTTGGAAAGTAGAGATGGGATGAAGAGATTGGCAAGGGTGGAAGTGAACATGATTGCAATGGAGTATACATGCATAAAAAGGAAATAAAACCTAGTTTGTATAAATAGTATATGTTAATTAAAAATAAAGGATAAAAATGATGAAGAAATGAGTTGGCAAGATGGTTCAGTGGGTAAAGGCACCTGCTGCCAAGACTGATGACCTGAGTTTGACCTCTGGGACCAACATGATGGATAGAGAAACCCAAATCCTGCACGTGTCCTCTGACCTCTACACACACACTCATATACACAGAGAGAAAGAGAGTGGCATATATGTAGCATTTCCATAATAAATAAGTGAGTAAATAAATGTAACTAAAATATTTTTAAAAGAAAAAGGCATAAGCTGCCTTAGCTTTTGTATACACTCTTTGAAGAAGGTATTGTACTTAAGAACACCCTTGTTTCCAGTCTGATCTGTGTCTTAATCATTAAGTAGCTAGGCATCATGCTTTACAAGGGCAACTCTTTTGCTCAGATGATGGACTGCACGACACATGCACTTGATAGCCAGTGAATCTCTATTTTCCTTGCAGAGGCAGTATATAATCTCCAAAAATTGGACAGCTGTATTTGCCAAATAAAGTATAGTATCGATCAACCTCTTAAACTATTACACAGTGTGGGCTAAAATTGTAGCATTCATTCAGTTCTTTTCCATCACACCTGTGTTCCCACAGCATATTCTTATATCCAAAAGGAATCACTAACTAAGTTTTTATGTCTAGTGTGCTGCTATTGGCTCACCTACTGAAATTAAATCTTTACATTATTAGGAAAAATAATCTCTATTTTATTATACGTATCATCTTTTTACACCACGCAGATCAACTGGCGGACTACTCTTCATTTTTTCTGGTACACCCTCTCATACCATTTTGTTAAAAACAGGCAGGGCATCCATTTATGTCCCATTCATTATAAGCATGCTGCAAATCTGTCTCAGGAGCTCCTACCTGACTATGCCCCACCTTTCCCAGTTCCTGGTAGCATATTGTCCCTATGTGGTCTCTCTCCTTCCAGTCTCCCCATATGTGTGTGTTTGTGTGTACATGCTTGTGGATAGGGAAGTGAACATGCATGTGTGTGTGCATGGGTGTTTGGAAGCCAGACACCAATGTCTGGTGCCACTCTTCAATTGAGTTCCACCTCACCTTTGAGATGTGGTCTTTCACTCAATATAAAACTCACTAATTCAGCTAGATTGGCTGGGTAAGAGCCCAGGAATCCTGGCCATCTTCTCCGTAGTGCTGGGATTATAGGGCATGCTGCCATACTTGACTTTTTGAGTGAAGATGGTAGAAATCAGGTCTTTATACTAAAGAAGCAACCACTTCCCTGACTGATCCATCACCCCAGCCTCAGACACTTGTAACTTCTCTCTAAATTGTTTCATAATACTTCAGCTGATTGATTTGTGGCTCCATGCTAAAGGTCTACTGCAAGGTATCAAGGGGAAGATGTCCATCACAGGTAATACCTTAAGGGAAATTTTCACCGGTGTGCAATGTTATAGACTGTGTGTCCTATAACTCACATTTGCCTATTGAAGTCCTCCCTCTCAAAGAGACTATATCTGGTTACAGATCCTTTAAGCTTAAAGATGGTTATTAGGTAAGGATATAACTAAGGAAGAAGAGGGAGAAATGTCAAGAGTACATATCTATAAAGCAGCTACCGACAGACCAAGGAATGAGCCTCAACATTGGCTTAGTCGTTAGGAACTTTGACCCACAATTCTCTCCTTTAGAAAGGCAAGGAAACATCCATGGGTTAAACAATTCAGTCTGTAGTGTTTTGTTATGGCATATTAGTAAGTATTGCATGGAATATTTGCCACACTGAATGAATAAATGAATGAATGAATGAATGAATGAATGAGAAACACTACAGTGGACAAAGTGCTTGGTTCACAAGAATGAGGACTCTGGTTTCTATCCCTAATTTCCATTTTTTAAGAAAGTGTGGCAGTGTGCACATGTAACCATAGCCCTGGGGACAGGCAGGCAAAGGATTCTTGAAGCTGACTGGCCAGGCAGGATAACTGAATTAGTAAGATCCAGGCTCAGTGGAAGAGCCTGTCTCAAAAATTAAGGTAAAAGCAAAAGAAGATCCGACAACTCTTCACATTTGCACACACAGGTAAGTACAGCAGCACATAACACATATACAAAAAAAAAGGATGTATGAATGAGTGAATGTGTCTCCTGCTCTTTTGATGTCTTTTACACAAGGTTCCTGTCTTCTGCATCTGTGCATCTGTAGGTTTAGAGCCTTCATTGTCAATGTGATTTGGTGTCTAAATGATGCAGGGGAAACTTGAAGTAATATAATTGATGCTATGAAGGATTGACTCCTAAACTTGCTTTGTAAATATTGACTTATGCAAAGTAGAATACTACTTTCAATAAGCCTGGACACTGACTGGGCTTGTTAGCAACTGTCCAGAAGAGAATTTTGTGCCTTAATTGAAGTTAAGAGTTGCTGAGGAATTTTCTGCTAATGCTTATTTACCATGATTGACCTTCAGTTAGGCACCATGCCACAGCAAGAGGAGAGGACCCTGACGTCTAACCCATCTCATATCGTCTAAGTCTAAGGATATGCCTCTAAGGTAGCCCATGGGGGCAGCGCTGGGTCACAACCACCATTGGTTTCCCCCACTCCCATACTTTTATCAAAGAAAGTGTAATTCCGCCAGGTGGGCAAGACAACCCCTAGTAACAATTATTTGAAAAGAACAACATTGGTGTGCTTAAGAAAAATTCCGGGAAAATTTTTTGCTAGGTAAATCCCAGCTCTGTGCAAGTGGCTAGACTTGCAGTCTCCTGTCTCTGTTTAAATTGTTCAAAGTGAGACCTAGCGCTGCAACCTGAGGAGGAGTTTAAGACGACAGCTTATGGAGGTGATATAAGCACAGGGCAAACGTTCTCAGCCTGCCTAATGTCGTGACCCTTTAATACAGTTCCTTATGTTGTGGTGACCCCCAACCACAAAATTATTTTTGTTACCACTCCATTACTGTAACCTTTCTACTGCTATAAATTGTAATGTAAATATGTGATATGTAGGATATCCTGAAAGCCAAAGTTACATTTTAATTACAATACTTAAAGAAATCCATAAGACAAAAATGCCTCTGATCTGCCAGCCCCTTGCCCAAGTACAGATAGTTCCTGAAATGTTGGAGGCTATCGTTTATTGGAGATAACAAGTCACACGCTTTCACTCCCCTAAACAAGTTTGTTTGTTCCGTTTGCACCTATGTGTGAGGTCACTTATGGCAGGAGGTTCACAAGCTGGAGGTTTGTGAGGATGTCTGCTTGTTCCTGATTGGGTCTGATGGGAAATGCAGTGAATTGTGGGTTTCCTTCTTAGGCTGCTGCAAACTGTGAGTTTGGGTCATTTTCCCAGGAACCTGGGTATGGATCTGGCCAGAGCCCATTCCCCTGGCCTGTATTTAATTAAAATTTGCTTCAAATTTGGCTTTAAACTGTGATAGTGGTCTTATTCTCGATGAATGATTAACAATATCTGATATGTGATCCTGATGAAAGAGTCATTTGAGCCCCAAAGGGTGTCATGACCCACAGGTTGGGAACCCCTGGATTAAGATATATATATATATGTGTGTGTGTGTGTGTGTGTGTGTGTGTGTGTGTGTGTGTGTATACAAGTAACAACATTTTCTATCATGACTGATCCTCCTTAGGCATCAGCCAGAGGCTGATCCAAGCCATATTAAAGAGCTTCTTTAGATCTATTAAGTGTGAAGTCTTATCTTTTCACTGGGAAGGCATAGTATTCTTATAACAGGAACAAGCTGACACAGAGTGAGGGCGACAGAATTTGGAAGACTTTAAGCTAGTGCACTTGGTGAAATACACCCTGCCTCTCAATTGCTGGTTTGAATCTAATATTCCCATTGCTCAGCTTGTCTTCCCTGGAATTGAATCCTGGGTTTGCTCTTAGTATTCTAACTAAACATTCGATCTTTGCCTTCCTAAAGGTGCAAGTCCCCACCTACTGATTCCTCCCCCAGCTAACTTGCTTGACATTAGACTAAAAATACCATGGATTGTTTTCTACCAGCTGTTGTGTGGAGCTTTTTTCTCAGGTCAGAAGAGGCTGTCTTGGACTGTGCCTCCTGTAGTCATGGAAACTGGAGTACAATACAGAGGAAGCCAGGACTATGGTGATGGTAATAGAGCCATTGACACTCCCTAGTAGAGGGACAAGACTCAGCACAGCCTCAGGGAGACTGCAGCTTTCCCCCCTGCAGGAACAGCTTCTTGTTCCTGTTATAAGAATACTATGCTTCCTCTGCTGCAGGTGATCTTTGAAGATTAAAAGGAAGTAGATGGTTAATTGAAAGCAGGGTTGAGTGTCTGTTTCCATGACGTCATCCATCATACATGGTAGGGTGGGACTCTGCAGTGATGTATCTGTTGTGAGGTGTCATATGCTCCTATAAGTAATCCGTCATGTTTGATCTTTAAACATGCCTGATGAAGTTAGTAGTCTCACCCGATTTTAATAAAAGTATACTTTTAATAAAAAGTCTCACCCGATTTTAATAAAAGTATACTTCTCTTTGCTGGCAGGCTGTCTAGGCTACCCATGTAGGGTGAACTCCTATCCCTAGGAGAAGCTAACAAAACACCAGCTTCTGCCCTGCCTTGGAAGCTCTCTTACTCCTTTTCATGAGTGGTCAGGAGAATTATTTTTGTTGCTCTCCTTGCTCCTAGCCCGCCAGATCACCTACTTGCATATGGAGAAGAGGGAGGCACAGGCTCAGCACCACTTTCTGGAAGTGACTCAATTCAAGTAGGCTAGGAGCTCTGTGCATACTTGGGCAGATACTCTGGGGTCATACGCATGGAAATCTGTGCTTTCAAGCAGAACACATTTTCAAATGGTGATTTCTCAAAAACAGACAGATCCGTCTTGCAAACTCTTGTGCCCAGGCTTCCAATAGATGAAGAGGCAATTTCCCCATGGCAGCAGCCACTGAAATCTCTAACCCATCCTCTGAGGTTGTTATGAAGTTCCAGACCACTGGAAAAAGACCAGAAACTCAATTGAAATTTTAATTAGCTGAATTTATTCTGGCATGATAACAGCCTTAAAGCCAATTTGAAGGCATGCCACCCAGAAGGGGCTAAAGGAAGGGTTTTAAAGGTGGAGACCACAATTATCTTATTTCTGTGGATTTTCAACAGCGTGAGAAACTGCTACACTCCCCTTAGCTACATGAGGAGATTTCTGTCTCCCCTGAACACAGCAATAACAGGTGTCTCACTCCCTGTATAGGACAGTGGGTTTTGTAGAAGTCAGGGCAAGGGATAATTACCTCACAGCAGTTACACCATTCTGGGGAGGGTGTAGGTTGATAGGAGTTCATGTTTCAGGAATTTAGACCTGAGGCCAATGGGTACTAAGGAGGGTACCTGGTATAGAAAGGAGCTTCCTTTAGCCATCCCAAGGTCAGGAGCAACAGCTAGTGAAATTCATGGCCATCAAGACAGGTGTTCCATTTAGAAAAGAAAAAAATTTACAAATTTTTTACTGCTATCTGTTTCTATAGAACAATAATATATTAGATTACAGTTTCCAGTTATATGTATTGGAAAAGTACAGATTATTGAAAAAAAAATAAAATAACTGCCAAGGCAAGTTTTGGGCCTCAAGATTCAAATATATCTGGGTTACCATCTCCATCATCATCCCTATCAGGACACATTCTGCTTTTGCCAAAAGGATGCTCTGTGATCAAGATATACAAAGGCTCTGATTTTTATAAATTGTATGTTCTATTAGTGAGAACGATTAAGAAAATAATTCAGCAAGTTATTGGAATCGTAAGTAATTATAATTACTATACTACAAAAGAGAAGTACTTTGTAAATGGAGTGCTCAAATTTTTAGCATCTGATCCAGACTGGAGGTCCAAGAACAGCTTCTCTAAAATGATGGCATTGTCCTGACATCTGGAGGAGAGAAAAAGAAAAAAAAAGCACCAAACTCCAAAGGGTGACTTGGAAAAGTACAACACAGAGTGGGCAGACCATGAGAAAACTCTGCCCAAATACCGGCGGGCCATTGGGGGAGCCTGGAGAGAAGGTCCCAGGCACTCATTCATGTTCTCCATCCATTCTCAGCTGACTTGAGATGTAGAAAGCTGTCTTAATTGGGAGTTTCAAAAAACAAGGCTCATATTACAGTTCAAGAACTAATTGGAAACAATTGATGAGGATTAATATTGATTGTTAGCTTGACATGACCTCAAATCATCTAGGAGAAAAGGCATCTAGTCACTAAGTATTTCTTGAAGATGACCTTGGTCATTAATTTACTCATTAGTCATTCAATTTACAAACCCCCATTTATTGTGGATTAACATTTTGTGTGTCACTAGACCTCAGTGATGGAATACAGAACTCCTGCCCTCGGTGAGGTAATAGCTCACTAATCACTTTCTTACTAACCATGACATTTTAGAAAACTGTGCTTTTAATGTTTGTGTTCCTTATTGTACTATCCAGATTCCACCAAAGGTAGATACTGGGCCTAGGGTTTAAATCTTACCCTATTCTTGGATTCTTTCATATGTCAATCTCACTGCCTTTCTTACCTAACTCTTCTGTCCAGCAAGGCATTGCTTCTACCTTTAGATTTTCACATTGGACTTAAAATCTGTGGCCTCCCTGGGTTTTAGCTCCAGCTGTGACCTATTTATTGACTGTATTATGTTGTAAAGCAAGGTTCCTGGTCATCCTTGAAAGAACGGCTACGTCCTTTTGATATCAGAAACTGCAGACTCAGCAGGAAGGCATGCTTGCTTTGGGGGGCTGGAAAGGCAAAGTAGATACCTCACTACTGAAGGACAAAAAAATCTAATCTATAGTGTTGCTCCAGTCTTTAGCAAAGAATTGGGTATAATGGAGAAAAGCAAAGCACAAGCATCTTCAGCAGCCAGATAGTGTGGTCCTTGGTGCTTACTGCTTTCCTGGTCTTCCTTCACTTTAATAGTCTCCTCTGTGACTTAACCAGGATCTTTCTAGGATAGCATTGAAAGCCTCACGTAGGCCTGCTGAAGCTAAGCACACAACCCATAACTAAGCAGTCAAGCAATCTGTAAGAAGTTGACAGTTAGGGAACACTGCTCTGATATTTCAAGTCACAAGACACAGTGCTGCAAGGAACTAGGCCAGTGAGAACACTGCTATGGTCCTCACAGGGCACAGCTCTTTAGCAGGCTGTTACACAAACCAGCTCATTTCAAGGGAGAAAGGCAAGGCCTACCTGAACTTCTCTTCCATGCCTGAAGAGTCTCCCCGGGATGCCAAACCAAAAGTCGTGTGTTCATGTGTCTTTTGGTAGTTGTGTATGTGGTACTTGTGATGTATGTGTGTATGTGAGTAAATGGGTTCACAGCCCATGTGGATACACACAGAGGCCAGAACAGGATATCTGGCACCTTTCTCTATGGTTCTCTGACTTTCACTGAACTGGAAGCTCATGATTTTGGCTACAGTTGTTGGCCAGTAAACTCTCAGGAGG
>PVIU01005369.1:0-114468 GCA_004026605.1 Ondatra zibethicus | reverse complement strand
GAAAGTTGGCAGATGGAGAACCCACAAACAATGACACCAGGACCTATCTCTTCTGCATGTATTAACTTTTTGAGAACCGAGTCTTTTTGAAAACACAATTCTTTACAGACCTTGAAAGAACAATAATCAACTTCATAGAAAAATAAAAAACCCAGATAGCCCAAACAATCCTATAAGATAAAGGAACTTCCAGAGGCATCACCATCCCTGACATCAAGCTCTATTACAGAGCTACAGTAATGAAAACAGTTTGGCATTGGCATAAAAACAGAGAGGTTGACCAATGGAATTGAATCGAAGATACAGATATTAATCCATATACCTATGAACACCTGATTTTTGACAAAGAAGCTAAAATTATACAATGAAAAAAGAAAGTATCTTCAGCAGATGGTGCTGGCATAACTGGATGTCAACATGTGGAAAAATGAAAATAGATCCATATCTATTGCCACACACCAAACTCAAGTTCAAATGGATTAAAGACCTCAATATAAACCTGACCACACTGAACCTGATAGAAGAGAAAGTGGGAAGTAGTCTTCAATGCATGGGCACAGGAGACCTCTTCCTAAATATAACCCCAGTAGCACAGACACTGAGAGCAACAATAAATAAATGGGACCTCCTAAAACTGAGAAGCTTCTGTAAAGCGAAAGATGCAGTCAATAAGACAAAAAGGCAGCCTAGTGAATGGGAAAACATCTTCACCAACCCCACATCCTTTGACCGATCTCCAAAATATATAAAGAACTTAAGAAATTAAATATTAAAATTCTAAATAACCCAGTTATAAAATGGGGTACTGAACTAAACAGAGAATTTTCAATAGAAGAATCTCAAATGGCCAAAAAATACTTAAGGAAATGTTATTTCATTTTTTTTGAAAAAAGAAAACAAACTATCTTTTTTTTCATTTTACATACCAATTCCCTCCCTTCCTTCCATTTCCCCCACCTGCCCTCTCACTCCACTCCCCATCCACTTCTCAGAGAAGGTAAGGCACATTTCTTAGGAAAATGTCCAAAGCCCTCCGTACTATGTTTAGGTTGAGCAAGGTATCCATCCAAAGAGAATGAGTTCCCTAAAAGCCAGACATGCAGTAGGGATAAATCCTGGTGCCACTGCCAGTGGCCCTACAGTCTGCCCAAGCCATATAATTCACACACATTCAGAGGGACTAGTTTGGACCTATGCTGGTTCCTTCCCTGTCTGGCCCAAGTTGGTGAACTCTCATTAGCCCAGATGAACTTTTTCAGTGGGTGTACCTATCATGATCTTGACCTCTTTGCTCATATTCTCACTCTTGCTACTCTTCGACTGGACTTTGGGAGCTCATCCCAGTGCTCCACTGCTGGTTGTATTTTTCAAGAAAAAAATGCTAGCTTTGAAATTTTATTAAAATATTCAAAGGTTTGGATGAAAACTACCTTTATCACGAAGAGTGAGCTGCATTATCCTATCTGAGTAAAATGGAAAGATGACTCAGTGGTAAAGGAATTTCCTTCCAGGCCTGCTAACCTGAGTGTAATCTCTAGAACCCAAATGGTAGGAGAGAACCAACACCCACAAGTTGTCCTCTGACTGCCACATGCCTGTCATGACATATGTTCCCCTTCCAAAAAAATGAATAAATAAGTGTTAAAATAATTATAAATATTTTGTATAATTTAATATGAATGGCTTCCATTTCAAAGGCTAATCACATTTAAAAATTTCTTTTGATAAAACAACCACAATAATATAGACAAAATATCTGGATACATAGTAGTTAGTCAAGTTGACACATAAAATTAATCATTAGAGGGAATTCCTCTTGCAGTGCCAGACCCAAGTCCTGCTTCTTACCAGTGTGGTCAGAATAGTGCTCCCTAGGGTTATAGGACAATCCTGAGTGGTGGTGAGTATGAGGGGAAAAGAACACTCAGGAGACTCTGTCAGAGAATAGCTTGTTTATTAGAAAGAGGCAAGGGATAGTTATACCTCAGGAATAATGTCTGGTTGAATCTATGTGGTAGTGTATTACTTAGGATTTCATAGCCACTCTTATAAAGGAAAACGTTTAATTGGGGTGGTGGTTTATATTTTCAGATATTTCAGTCAATTATTATTATTGTGAGAAGGATGGTGAGGTATAGGCAGACATGGCACTGGCATTGTCTTTATCAGAAGGCAAGAGCAAGTGGTCTATGTGTTAGACTGAGGGAAGTTTTAGCAAGAGACCTCTAAGTCTGCACCTACAGTAACACACTTTGTCCAACAAAGCCACCCCTCCTTTAGTGCCACTTCCTTATTGCTGACAATTTTTTTTCAAACCACCAGAGGAGGTATATTTTTGGTTGGGGCAAGGAAGTTGAGGGTGGTTCATCTGCATACATGGGAGCAGCAGGGGCCAGTGGAAAGAACCTTATGAGGTCATATAAAAAAAAGAAAAGAAGTCCAGCCCAGGATGTTTCAGCAGGTAGATAAACAGCAGACAGTCCTGATATCCTTGGAGATGCATGAGCTTATCAGTTGCTGCATGTATATCCTTGCCTAGGGAAGTAATATATGTTGGGGTTTGTTGGTGCCCAAGCAAGGTGGGGGAGGACTCAAACTCCTATCACTCTCAAGATGAGAAAATCTGGGTTTTAGGGATGCCTTGATCCCTTCTTGGCTTCAGGAAACCCTCACAACTTCTCTGTATTTTTTTTAGAAGTTGGCGGTATCATCATACTCATTGTTCTCCATTTGTATGAGGTTCTGGTATTGGACCAGAAGCTGATTAGTTGTAATCGTGATAATGTCTTTTATCTGTCACTGTAGCAATTGAATAAGGCAGTGGTGTAGGACAAGAAGGGTCCCAATAGCTAGGATAGGGTCAAGGAGGGAAAAGAGCCAAGTGATATAGGACTTGAATACCAAGGCATGGGGTATTGGGTATATAGAAGGCTTGCAGGTCCTGTGGGAGGTTTTTGAGTATTTGTATGTTTTGCTACACCAGCCAACACTCATTAGCATAAAAACAATATTCCTTGCCCAGGATGACACAAGTATATGTTCTCCGACATACATTCTGCTGTCCAGAGATCTAGAAGCCTTCTATTTTGCAGTACAATTTGGCAAGTGTGGTCATTGAAGGGCACCCAAGCAACCTGTGTGGCTACCATGGCTTGATGTAGCTTGTCCTCAGCTAGGTGGTGGATCTGTACCAATGTCATTCCAGCCACTGTCTCTGCATCCACAAGAGGGTAAGCCTCAGTCTGACTAGCAGAGGGGTGAAATTTTCTCCTTATTGTCTGGTGGAGTTGTGAAGAAGGACAACTACCTCATATTCATATAGATATACCTGGGGAATAATTATGACAGAAATGCAAAATCTTTAAGGTTAAGTTGGTACAGGGGCTTATAGTTCTCTGAGCCAAAGCAAAAGGGGAGGGTTGAGACATCTGTGGCTGGTTACAGTGGTATTCATCACACAGGGGTCATGTGATGTCCCTGTGGTTCCCAGATGTCATAGAGGTAGGTTTCCCTCAAAGAGGGACCTACTGTAAGGGTTGATTCTAGGAGAGAACTGGGGTATGAGGAGGAACCACACAAGGGAACCTGAACAGGTACTGCAGTTAAGAGGAGATGAAGAAAGGAGGGGATGCACCACAAGGCATTAGAGTAGGGTACAAGGGGCAGCAGGGCAGCAGCATATTGGATATATTGCAGTCACGACAAGGTAGAAATAGTATTTCTTCTCAGGTGTGTTTCCAGTTTAAGAAATTTTTTGTGTTATCCTGGATTGGGAAGCCTGTACCAGCTGTAGAGAAATATGAATATCAGCAGAAGGATGTGTAGCATGGCTGGAAATATATAGTTTTCCACAACTGCTTGTCATATTTCATCCCAGGAGTCATCTATAATAATGGTGAGAAAGTTATTTAGGTTTTGAAAAAGGCTATTTCTGTGGGAACTGAGTTCAATTTTGCAGGACCAGTAACAGCAGATATTGCAGTAACCCTGATTCATGAGGCAGTCCACTTCCTCTCCTTGACAGTGTCTTTGATAAGAGAAGCAGAGAAATGGGTTGGGGGTCAGAGAGTTGGAGTTAGGATAGACAGCAATAAAAATAGAGCTTTGATATTCACACTATTTGCCATAGAAAATGGACAGTGCATACCTTTATATCCCAGTGGTGTTTGTCTTTAATCTCAAAAGTAGAGAGGATTATAAAACAGGAGAAGACAGCTCTCAGACACAGTCTCATTCTGAGATTTCTGGAGGTAGGATTGCCATTTCAGATTGAGGTTGAGGTAAGAGCCAGTTGTAGACAGAGACTGCTTGTTTGTTTCCTGGCTGCCCAGGCCCAAATAATGACACAGAAACTATATTAATCACAACACTGTTTGGCCAACATCTTAGGCATTTTTTAAATTTTTATTGAGTTCTACATTTTTCTCTGCTCCCCTCCCTCCCTCTCCCCTCCCCTTCAACCCTCCCCCAAGGTCCCCATGCTCCCAATTTACTCAGGAGATCTTGTCTTTTGCTATTTCCCATGTAGATTAAATGTATATATGTCTCTCTTAGGGTTCTCATTGTTGTCTAAGTTCTCTGGGATTGTAATTTGTGGACTGGGATTGTAATTTTTTTGCTTTATGTTTAAAAACCACTTATGAGTGAGTACTTGTGATAATTGTCTTTCTGTGTCTGGGTTACCTCACTCAAAATGATGTTTTCTAGCTCCATCCATTTCCTGCAAATTTCAAGAAGTCATTTTTTTTCTGCTGTGTAGTACTCCATTGTGTAAATGTATGACATTTTCCTTACCCATTCTTCGGTTGAGGGGCATTTAGGTTATTTCCATGTTCTTGCTATGACAAAAATGCTGCTCTGAACATAGTTGAGCACATGTCCTTGTGGCACGATTGAGTATCCTTTGGATATATACCCAAAAGTGGTATTACTGGGTCTTGAGGAAGGTTGGTTCCTAATTTTCTGAGAAATCTCCACACTGACACCTAAAGGGGCTGTACCAGCTTGCATTCCCACCAGCAATGCAGAAGTGTTCCTTTTCTCCACAACCTCTCCAGCATATGTTATCATCAGCATTTTTGATCTTGGCCATTTTTACAGGTGTAAGATGGAATCTTAGACTTGTTTTGATTTGCATTTCTCTGATGACTAAGAATGTTGAACATTTCCTTAAGTATCTTTCATCCATTTGAGATTCTGTTGAGAGTTCTCTGTTTAGGTCTGTACTCAATTTTTTATTGAATTATTTGTTCTTTAGATGACTAATTTCTTGAGTTCTTTGTATATTTTGGAGATCAGACCTCTGTCTGATGTGGGCTTAATGAAGATCTTTTCCCATTCTGTAGGCAATTGTTTTGTCTTCTTGACCATGTCCTTTGCTTTACAGAAGCTTTTCAGTTTCAGGAGGTCCCATTTATTAATTGTTTCTCTCAGTGTTGTGCTACTGGGGTTATATTTAGAAAGTGGTCTGTGCCAATGTATTCAAGTGTACTTCCCACTTTCTCTTCTGTAAGGTTCAGTGTGGCTGGCTTTATGTTGATGTCGTTGATCCATTTGGATTTGGGTTTTGTGTATGGTGATAGATATGGGTCTATTTTCATTCTTCTACATGCTGATATCCAGTTATGCCAGCACTATTTGTTAAAGATGCTTTCTTTTTCCATTTGATATTTTTTGCTTCTTTGTCAAAAATCATGTGTTCTTAGGCATATTTTTAGCTAACTCTTAAATTAACCCATTTTGATTAATCTATGTATAGCCACAAGGCTGTGGCCTACTGGTAAGGTTCTGGCTGGCAACTGGCATCTTTCTCCTTTGGCAGCTACATCGCATCTCCCTGACTCCACCAGACAGATTTCCTGTCTGGATTTACGCTACTAAGCCATTGGCTGAAACAGCATCTTTAATAACCAATGGTAATAAAACATATTCATAGCATTGAGAGGAGAACCCCACATCACCTCCCCTTTTCTGTCTAAATAGAAATGTTTTAACTTTAACACAGTAAACTTACATATAACAAAACAGGTGTCATGCAAGAATTAAATTACAATATTTATATCTATTCTATCTCTTATCATAACTAAGGAAAACTATAACTATCTATTCTTCAACTCCATCAAAGACCTCTGAAGGGTATAATATTACCTAAGTAAACAGAAAGTATATTGAAAGCAACTTCCAAAACTCTAGAATTGACAGAGACATCTCATTACCTGGATGGGCCCACAGTATCTGGCAGACTATTTAATGAAGCAGAAAATCTGAAAGACAGTTCTCCCTATATTAGCAGTTTGCCAGTCACTTTCTTCTATATCCTGCAGAATGCCTGGCAGTATCTTTCACGAAGCAGGAACTCTGAAGAACTGTCTCACCTTTAGGCAAGTTCAGCAGTCATTTTTTTTTGTGGGTCCTACATGTGCAATTCATAGAGCATGCCATCAAGCAGTCCAAGCAAGAGCAGTTTCTTGCCCAAATGGCTAACCAATGCCATAAAGAGCCTCTTTGATGCCTTTGATCGTCTTGAAGTAGATTGGTACTGCCAGGAACAGATGTGTCTCATTGGCATAAAAAGTTCTAGGTTCTTAAAACATTTTAAATGTCATATTCTGTTAGTCTTTGAAAGGTTTGAATAATTCCTATCCTTCTGAAATAGATCTTTGTACATCTAGAAAGCCTAATTAACATGAATACAAGCTTGACACTTATAGATGACTATCTATTAACCTGTATTTCTTAATAATACATAGCATTTTTAAATGAGCTGGACAAATACCTTAATCAAGAGCAGAAATATACATATAGCAAAATTGACCTTAAATTTGTATCAATAAACCAATGTCCATACCAATGCAAAATATTCATCTCCATAGCATATTCCCCTTTAAATGTAAACAAACATTTATAAACAATCATTTAGGGAAATTGTTCTCTAGACTACGTCCTGCTGATTGGGGGTGTTGTTCAGCCACTGGCTGACTGATTTGGTTTTTGGATCTTCAGGTTGAATCCCAATTTCTCTTATTGAGCTTTTATTATTCATGCTTTACTCTGGGTGAGCAGTCACACTCTACACATCTCAAGGACCCCTCAGGTTCCACCTTGAGTTAAAGCTGCTGGGTTCGAGTCTGGCCCCCTCCTGGCCACACTGGTCACACTGTTGTGTACCAGCCCAGCTCTGCATGACACAGAGCTGAAGGAGGATCCTGAGTGGTGTTGAGTACAACGAAGTACAATTAATCTCAGTAGTCAAAACGAGACTGATCATTAGAGGCCTAGAGTCTCAGGGATTCTTGGAGGAAGCTGACATTATATATGTACAGATGAGAAGTATATGGCATGGCTAAGTGCCATAGAGGTTTGCCATTCACTTTTCCTTCAGAGAGTCTCTTCTTTTGTTTCCATTAGCATATTCATTATTGCAAACCCACAGGCTTTAGACTAAACTTTTTAATATCATCAGAGAAAACCAAATGCATTTCTTCAATAACTTTCTAATCAGAAGCTTCTCCCTGAGACTGTCATTCATATAAAATGCAATTATTAATATTTACATTCAGGTACTCAATCCTCCAGGCTTTGCTGTTCAGATGGACATAACACATTAGTAGGTATGTGGGAGAACTTGCTACATGTCAGGTGCTACATCAGTATAAGCTATGCACTTGTAATCAAAACTCAGGCCCTTTCCCAAGAAAGTTTTAGATCAGGAAATACAAAGGTCAAAACTCTAAGGAGCAACATCAGTCTAAAATTGCCCTCCTGGACTATGTAACAGGCTTTAGGGAGAGTGACGTGTTTGTAAGGTGACAAGTTAAGGGAGGTGAAAGAGAAGTATAAGGAAACAAAGAAAATGAAAGTAGAGTCCCAGGTACATGGTATAACCCTGACAAAGTCTCAGGTGGAGGATATAAGAAGATAGAAAAGAATGGCTAGAGAGTGGAATAATATGAAATATTAGACAGAAGAAAGAGAGGACTCAAGCAAGAGAAACTTCCCAAGGTACACCAAAAAGTTTTTTTTACATTACATTTGAACACTTTAGATATACTTTGAACAAGTGTTCAAAGTATATCTAAAGGAGGCCAATAAAAACTATGGTGTTTGCAAAAAAATAAATAAAAATAATTTTCATTTCTATTTAACATTTATTTATTTTAACCTGTAATTTTCAATAATTTTCATTTGTCATTTAATTCACTACACTAAAATAAAGTGCAGTTTTTAAATATCCAAAAAAAAGGTTTTTTTATTTTTTTATTTTTTGCAGTTCTGGACATGGAAACTAATTCCCATACATTCTAGGCATAAACTTCTACCAATGAGCTACAGCCTTCTCTACTAACATTTCTTCCTTTTTTTCCTCTTAGGAGAATGAAATCCACAAAATTTTCTAATCAGAAGAATAACATGGCTCTTTACTTTATAATAAATGTTCTCCTAATGTAACTAAAGAAGTAGATTCTCAAAATAGGATTTGAGACAAGATATTATATGTGAGATAATGTTTCCAAATGGGACAAAGGTAGTGTGCACTTAGTGTGAGATATATGTGGAGGGAGATACCAGTGTTAGGAGTGGGAACAATGAAAAAGGTAAGTTGTAACAGGGCTGTAGCACGAGACTGCAAAATGTCTGTCTTTAGGAAAGCAAGCCAAAGAAAACAGATCTGTCAACATCAATAAAAAATAAAGAGAAGAGATAGTTTTCTAGGTTCAGGTCTCCATTAAATATGAGTTTCTTAGCATCTCAAGGTTCTTCCCAGTGACAGAATTTATTATGATCAGAGTTGTTCCCAACTATAGTACCCTCTTTTATAGTCTGAGTGACATCCTTCAAAAGTTCTTTTATTGATTTCCTAACTTTCAATACCTAAAATATAACTTTATTTGGAGATAGAACTTTTAAAGAAATTATGAAGCTATAAGGGTATTTTGATACTGGCCCAAACCTAACCTAACTAGCAACTTTACAAGAACATAAAATTTTGATGTTCACTCAATGGATCTGTCCTACATATTTGTAAAGACAGAAAGAAGGTCACCATTCTGGCACCTAGCTCTAACTACTTTCTAAGACTCAGTCCCATAAGTTCTCAAAAGAAAGTCTATAAAATGCAAGGATTCCTTATAGATGTTTGTTTCTCATAAGTTCTGTAGTGCTGACAAAGCAAGCCAGATAAACCCAGGACTAGTGTCACAGGGATTCCTAGAGGAATCAGTAGGTTTAGCAAGATTCCCCAGTGACATTTGTGTACTTTAGGGCTTGTTACATTTGATTTCTAGGGTAACTGTAAGAAAATAACATTATTGAGTATTCAGCTTAAAAAATAATATTGTGTCCTTACAGTTATCCATGCTGAAAGTTCTAGAGCTAGGTTAGCAACTAGTTCTACAATCTGCAGTCTTACTAACCCCAGTCCTACTCTGATGATGATCAGAAGCACACTTTGAGGACCAAGATTCTAAATGAATGTTTTACAAAATTCCTTTGTACCAAATCAACTAGGCTGCTTCTAATCATATTTCTAAGTATAGGCTTTCCAAATCAAAGACTTTAGGTAGGTCCCATAATGTTTAGCAAAAGTCACTCAATGAATGATGTATAAGTATTAGAGGCAAAATCAATGTTCTGAACCTTTCTTATTTTATTTTATTTTTAGTATTCAGGAGGAAACCTAGGGATCTGGGGTTGCTGATCAAAATTAAAGGCATCCCAGAGAAGCAAAAGCAGTTTGGAGAGGAGTTCCCAGGCTTTAATGTTGCTTGGCTCAAATACAAACTTCTATTGGTGGGGAAATCTAGTTGAACCTCTGTTGTGATATTGTTTGTGTTCTGACAAAAAAAGCTTGTCTGAAGATCAGAAGGTGGAGCTAGCTACGAGTTAATCATAGAAGTCTGGAGGTCTGTACTAGCAGGATACAGGAAGGGATATGGCTGAGTAGAGAGAGGAAGTGATAAGACAGAGCATAGACAGGATTTTTGCCCTTTTGGGGCTGAGCTGTCTGAAAGGCAAGAGGTGACTGTGGCTGCTCCTTTACTTCACTGATCTTTCACTTTTACCCTGATAACTGACTCTGGCTTTTTATTATTAAGACTAATTAGGATTGCGCTAACCTTTAACCTCTGTTTCTTCTTTGATAAAAATGGAACTTTCTTACTTTAGAATCATCAAAATAATTACATTAATTCATATAAATGCATCATGAACATCTAAGGAGAAATAGTGTGGAACAAACGATACACATTACCTGTCTCATCATAGAAGAAAGCTAAGTGCGGTAGTGAATCCTGATCATTAACGTGACGGGATGTAGACTCATCTCAGAGATTGGCCTCTACGCATCTCCATAGGGCTTATCTAGATTAGACTGATTGAAGTGTGAAGATCCACCCTAAATGTCAATGGCATCATTTCTTTGGTCTAAGGTTCCTTATGAACACAAGTGATCATTGCTCAGTGCTTCGTCATTTTCGATGCAATGTGACCTTCTATCCCCTGCTCCTTCTGCCCTGAAGAACAACATCCCATGGGACTGAGTCCAAATAAATTCTTCTTTGTTTTTGTAAAATATTTGCCATAGGAAGTTAAGTAATGAATAAACTATTCCAAAATGTTAAGGTGCTTAAATGGAGTAAGGTAGCAGTTTCCAGCAAAGTGATATTGGAATTTTTGGTTGTCAACCTGCCTTTAATGGTTGATCCATCTCTCGAGTTCAACAAGGTGCTATTTAAACACTTCAGAGATTAGTCTTGCCCAAAGGGCAAGCTCTGCAAATGGAATACACACCTCGAACCCTGGCATGAACATTCTGCAGCTGGTTTGTGTGTCTTTCTCAGAGAGAGGAGTAATTTTCCTTTAACAAGCCTCTTCACAGTCTGGAGATTCTGTGAACATTAAAATTTTCTCTGTGCAGTGAGCAGGGCTTGTGGTTCCATGGTAACCACAGCTGAATCATTCAAACTGAGAAGCTTGCAAAATGGCAATTTACCTAGGGATGATTTTTATAACCCCTTATGCTATAATCCTAATGAAAGGACTTGTAATCAAGACTATTATTATTACAGGAAAGTACACACACATACACACACATTTGTCAGTATTTTCTCAAAGACTACTACATGCAGCAACTGAAAAGGAGGATAGGTATACTTAAACAACACTGAGTTTCTTTTCAATACTTGAAATAAGGCTTCATTTTTAATTCTAATATGTCTGAGGTAGGGCCAGTGGAAGAACACCCGAATCAACAGAAACACTGCACCTGCAATGCCCCTCAGACATTTTCCTGGGCACAAAGAACATTCATATCAGCACAAAATGTACACAGCTTTCTGAAAGCACTAAGAAGCATTAACACAGTCTTTATACACAGCAGCCAGCTGGAGATTTTTAAATTGCAGAGTTGAAGATCTACCCCTATTTTTTTTGTTCTGTGCATCTAAGATGTAGCTCAGGAGGTGGTATTGTTTTAAGCTTTTAGCTTTAAGCAATTAGCTATCACACATGTGGACCCCAGGGTCTCATCGGACTTGAATCTTCAAAGCAGTGTTCAACTATATGTGCTGTGTTTCCAGGCCTAAAATGTTAATTCTTTCCTACAATCAAAGTCACTTTGAACTTAAGGACTTCTAGAATGTCAAGTCTGAGAATGATTCTCTTGTACCTAGTCCTCAGAATGTGGTTTAACATATGGAATGTGTAGTCTAATTACAGATTAAGCACGTATTATTCTAAACAGTGTGAAATACACCACTTAAAAAATAAGGACTTAATTTTTTTATCAGTACTACTATGCTGTAAGTACAAAGGAGATTCTGGGTATAATTTGAGTTAGAGGTTGATTTTGACTCAACCAAAGGGTTCAGAAAGACAACAAATTTAATCTATGCCAGTAAATTCTGTCATCAGAATCCCACAGTGATTTTGGTGGAAGAGAAGAAATCAGATAAGATTGTTGGCAACATAACAAGAATGATGGAATTTCTAGTATACTTATAGGTATTCAGACTAGCCAAAGTATATATGTCTATTAAACACATTACTCATCATTTTAGTCACAGAAGCTTATGATTCACCTGCTTTCGTGTTTTGCAAATGAGAAAACCAAGGATCTTAGGCATTAAGCAACTTTCACTAGTCAGAGATATAGGAGCAGGTAACATGCACAATTGTAACACTGTCCCTTCAGATCCTCAAGCATCTTAACATCTTTCTTGGTAAATGTACTGAGAAAACATAACCACAGATTCATTCTGTCAATAATGTTGAACATTTTTCTGTTTGAAGTGAATTGAATCAATTTTCTGTTTACCCAGAGACAGCACATTATCCACCTTGTCAACTTTCAATAAATTTATGCTAAGCAAAATGATAAAGGTGCAGCTCCTCCAACCTCCTCTTGCTCTCATACCACTTTCTCTTCTAAAATAACTCCAAATAACAGAGCTAGTGTTATTCTTGGTCTACCTACATGATCAAAAAGTTTTTTTAAAAATTGTCCAGATTTGTTCTTTAAGTTTCAATAGATCTTTCCTATATTGTACAAACTAAAACTTTTTTCTTTCCATTTATAATTAAGAATTTTTAATACTAACATAGTTGCACAAATGCTTTTGTAGCATGATTGGACTTCTTTTGGGTATATTCCCAAGATTGGTGTTGTTGGATCCTGAGGTAGGTTGATTCCCAATTTCCTGAGAAACCGCCACACTGATTTCCAAAGAGACTGCACAAGTTTGCATTCTCACCAGCAATGGATGAGAGTTCCCCTTACTCCACATCTTTTCCAGCATAGGCAATCATTGGTGTTTTTGATTTTAGCTATTCTGACAGGTGTAAGATGGTATCTCAACGTTGTTTTGATTTGCATTTCCCTAATGGCTAAGGAAGTTGAACATGATCTTAAGTATCTTTTGGCCATTCGAATTTCTTCTCTTGAGAATTCTCTGTTCAGATCATTACCCCATTTTTTAATTGGGGTATTTAGAATTTTAATGTCTAGTTTCTTGAGTTCTTTATATATATTGGAAATCAGACCTTTGTCTGATGTGGGGTCAGTGAAGATCTTCTCCCATTTAGTAAGATGCTTTTTTGTCTTAATGATTGTGTCTTTTGCTTTAAAGAAGCTTCTCAGTTTCAGGAGGTCCCATTTGTTTATTGTTGCTCTTATTGTCTGTGCCATTGGGGTTTTACACAAGAAGTGGTCTCCGGTACTCATGTATTACAGGCTACTTCCCACTTTCTCTTTTATCAGATTCAGTGTGGTTGGATTTATATTGAGGTCTTTAACCCATTTGGACTTGAGTTTTGTGCATGGTGATAGATAAGGGTCTATTTTCATTCTCCTACAGGTTGACATCCAGTTATGACAGCACCATTTGTTAAAAATGCTTTCATTCTTCCATTGTATAATTTTAGCCTCATAGCAGCATTATTTGTAATAGCCAGAACCTGGAAACAACCTAGGTGCCCCTCAATGGAAGAATGGATCAAGAAAGTGTGGAATATATACACATTAGAATACTACTCAGCGGTAAAAAACAATGACATCTTGAATTTTGCATGCAAGTGGATGGAAATAGAAAATGCTCTCCTGAGTGAGGTAACCCAAACCCAAAAAGATGACTATGGTATGTACTCATTTATTAGTGGACCCTAGCCATAAAACAAAGAACACTAAGCTTATAGCTCACAAACCCAGAGAAGCCAAATAGCAAGGTAAACCCAAAGAAAAACATATATAGATCCTCCTAGAAATTGGAAGCAAACAAGATCGCCAGGCAAAAGTTGGAAGCATGGGGAAGAAGGGAGAAGGGAAGAACTGGGGAGAGCTTGGGGGAGTGGGAGGGTGGAGATGGAGGAAAGGTGGATATTGGAGAAGGGAATAAGATATCTACATTATTGGAGTCATTTTAGGACTGGCAAGATACTTGGCTCTAGAGGGAATCCCATGTGTCCACGGGGATGTCCCCAGCTAGGTCCTTGGGCAGCAGAGGAGAGGGTGCCTAAACTGGCCTTGTCCCATCGTCACACTGATGAATATCTTGAATATCACCATAGAAATTTCGTCCAATGGATGGAGATAGAAACAGAGACCCACATTCACATCAGATCAATGGACTGAGCTCCCAAGGTCCAGTCGAAGAGCAGGAGGTGGGAGAAGATGAGCAAGGAAGTTAGGACCGTGAGGGGCTGGTCCACCAACCGAGACAGTGTGCCTGAACTAATGGGAGCTCATGAAATCCAGCTGGACTGGGACTGAACGAGCATATGATCAAACCGGACTCTCTGAATGTGGCTGCCAATTGGGGCTGATTGGTCAGTAGCCAGGCAGGAAGTATAGGCAGGACAACCAGATAGGAAGATAGGTAGGTCAATGAGATTAGGAGAATTCTGGGAAGGAGGAAACCCATTCCTCTGCAGTTGTGACGCCACCACAGAAGAAGCAAGATGTGACCACCCCGCTGAAAAAGTACTGAGCCATGTGGCTAACATAGACAAGAATAATGAGTTAATATAAGTTATGCGAGTAAATAAGAAGCCTGCGCTAACAGGCCAACCAGTTTATAACTAATGTAGACCTCTGTGTGATTTCTTTGGGACTTAACAATTGAGGGAACCAGCCAGGACATAAACCTCCGACAACAATAACAATAAATAGCTTTGGGCGTGATGTTATATACTTGTAATCATAATGTTGCGAAACAGAGAAAGATCCCTATGCTTGCTGGCTAGCCAACATAGCTTACCTGGTGAACCCTAAGTTTCAATGACCTTTTCTCAAAAAATAAGGTAGACAACACCAAGAGAACAATACTCAACATTGTCTGTTGACAGAGCTTTCTGTCCCATCAGGTAGCACAGCTGTTTAGTCCCAAATAAACTTGCAGAGGTCTACATTAATCATAAACTGGTTGGCCTAGTAGCTCAGGATTCCTATTAATTAATTCTTACATATTAACAAATAATTCTTGTCTGTGTCACCCAAGTGGCTTGGTACTTTCATCAGGGAGGCGTTCTCGTCTGTGTCCTCTATGTCTGGGTAACGACTGCAGGCTGAGCTTCCTCTACCCAGAATTCTCCTGTTCTCATCACTCTGTCTCTACTTCCTGCCTGGCTACTGGCAAATCAGCATTTTATTAAAAATAATACAAGTGACAGAATAAAAGACCATTGTCCCATAACAGTTGTCATTTTATATGGGCATGTGCTTGCACATATATATGAACATGTAAATGTGAACATTCACACACACACACACGCATGCACACATACCTATGCATGCTCACATATCCATGCATGCACATATACCCTTGCATTCATACAGACATGCACACAAAAAATTAATTGGGTAAATGAATAAAAAAGACTATATATTTTCTTTATTGATCTCTTCCTGAAAGATAAGTGAGGACTGTTTTTATGATGGTCTTAGTTTCAGAAAATATTCTTCAAATTATCAATTCATACAAGATGATGAAGTATTAAGTAACTGAGAATTACTGGGAAAAAATGACCTTTTTTTCAGTCAATAAAACCTAGTTCTCAGCCAGGATTCATAAAGTATAAACTGTCTGACCATAGACCAGCCTATAGCAGGACTTTCTTTGGACCACCAGCCCCTGAATAATGACACAACTTATTATTATTATGAAAGCTTGACTTTAGTTTAGATTTGCTCCTACTTGCTCATAAAATTTGAATTAACATATTTATATTAATTTATATTCTGCTATGTAGCTCATTACCTCTCCTCAGTACAGTATATCTGACTTACTCTGCATCTGGCTGGTGAATCCCCCTTCTCAGATTCCTTCCCAGAGCATCTTTCCCTGGAAGTACCAACTATTCTGTCCTGCCTAGCTATTGGCTGCACAAATCTTTATTAAACCAATCAGAAGACACTTTAGGCAGATGAGGTAAAACAGTTACATCTTCACAGTGTGCCAAAAGATTATTCCACATCACCAGTTCCATAATCTGAGTCTGGATAGGGAGACTGTTACTATTATGATATTTAATCACTGTGTATATGAAGCACTGGGATGACATACAGCATATAATAAATACTGTATGAATGTCATCTACTATCAAAAAGCCCAGAGCACACCTGGTTCTCAGTATGCAAAAGGCATAGCTTCCATCACCAACATCATTTATACAAGAAAAATAAAGGACAGAGATATTGCCTTTAAGAAATATACATTGTTGTAGAAATGTAATATTTCCACTGTAAACCAAATATCAGCCAGAATGGTTGTGATGTGGCCCAGGCGTACTACTCAGTCACTGCTCACCACCCAGTGAAGTCAGATTTAATTTGTTGTATAAAAAGAAATTTTTTACAACTTGCTTTGGGATGTTTTAGGCAAAAGATTTAGTGCAAGCTTAATTCCATTGTTGTTTGTAGAGATTTATACTCTGCTTCTAAAGACATTTGGAATGAACTTCATGGTATATATTTAGAAATAAATATACTATAAACTTACATTTATCCAGCTCCTTGGAAGTAAGAAATAGCCATGAATTTCTGTTGTACTTTTAATTTTTCAAAAATGGCACATATAATTAATAAATACTTGAAAAGCAGATCAATACAATCAACCTTGTTATGAGAGACTCTCTCTTGCCCATTTAAAATAAGTTGTCATAAATACAGCAATGTCATTTCTCTTTACATACCAATGCAGATTGCTGAGAGATCACAGGGATTTAAATTCTGCACAAGAAGTCAATGAGATACCAAATTCAGTCTTTAAGTAGTATCCATTTCATATGAAATATGTTTCTATTCTAATTAAGCTGCACCATAAAAGGCATAAATAGATAGTATACACATTATCTGTGCTGAAAACATTAAAGGAATTAAAATTTACTCACCTCTCAAATCCATAGACTTTACTCCCACTATTGGTGACATGTTTTCTTTGCCAATAATATCAAAAACTATGGTAGGTGCCTGTTTCATTTGAATGTGAAGTGTCCTTCACAGGTTCATGTGTCTGAACATTTGATCACAAGTACATGGCATTGTTTTCGAGGTTATAGAACCTCTGGGAAATGTAATTTTCCAGGGGAAAATGAGTCACTGGACATGGACTCTGAGGCTTTGTAAGCAATCTTCCTATCTTCTTACTTCCTATCTTCTCTTCTTCCTGACTCTGGGTATAATTGTCACATGTGTTTGCTCCCATGCCTTTGTAACCATGTGGACTATCTTCCATCAAATAGTAAACCAAAACCTTTACATCCTTAAGTTTCTTCTTGTTTGGTATTTGTTCACAGTAATGAGAAAAGTAACTAACATTATGATTAGTAATGAGTACCTCAGAGGCTGTTAGCTCATTTGATCCATGGAGCATTTTAGATTCTAATGTCATTCATTCACCCATGGAAAACTGAGAATTTCTGTTGAGTTTTAAGTAATTCTTCACAACATCCAGTTATTTAAAAAACGACAAAACAAATAACCCCTAAAATGATCTTGAACAGTCAGCATTGTAAACTATTCACTCAATCCTTACTCAACTCCTGTAAGAATTACCATTATCCCTATCTTAGAGACAGAGAAAAAGAAAGCAGTGTCATGATGGTAGAATGACTCATCTACAAAGCTGCACTATCTTTCTGATACCCTCAACTTCACCTCCGCCACCTTAAGTCTCTCTGCCTTTGTTTTCTCATCTGTTGTTGTTGTTGCGTGTGTGTGTGCACGCACGTGTGTGTATGCAGGACTCTTCTGTTGTGTTCTCTGTGGATTCCTCATTTTATGTTTTCTTTGTCAACCCACCTTGATTATCTTCTTCTTTATTAAGATGGAAAACTCACGGAACAGGAACAGGGGTCCAACCTCCAGGTGCAGAGTCATGAAGGTCATTTGAGAGAGAAAGGAAATAAAAAAGAAAAAGAAAGAAGTTAACTACATCCTCTACCTCATAGTGCTAAAAAGTTTATTCCACTTTATTACAGTTTCCTAAGACTGCGCTCTTCTAAAAATCTCACAGTCTTGGACCTTGAACTCACAGTCTTTCTGTCTTCAAGTGCTGGGGAACTACAGGTCTATACCACCATGTGAGCTCTAAATCTTCTCTTAACCAATCTGCCTTACCTTGCCTTCATGCCATCTACTGTGATGAACACAACTCCTTTGAGAATCTCCATAGTCTTTGTCCCTTCTGTATCTTGTCTTCCCTCTTTGTGACCTGCCTTTCTTTCTTCTTCTCTGGCTCTTTGTCCTAACATTGTCATCCCCAAACAAGCATTCCATAAGACTCTATTCTTGACTTTCTTTTCTCTTCTTTATTCTGTCCCTTGACAATCTCACCCACTGAAAGAGTTTCCAAGGTCTCTTCTGTGCTACAAATCTCATTCTGAGGCCTTTAGCAACTTCCAATCAATAATCGATCAATTTCTGCATTACCTTGTGCTAGAGGACCTGGCAGAACTGTATGGGATCAGATGTGTATTATGTATATACATGACCTATTCCTAATTATGTCTTGAACCTGAATGAACAATGAAGTCAATTCTATATCATCTGGTATAAATTGAGTAGTTTCAATATGCAAGACAACTCTTTCTGCATATTGTGAATCAATAACTATATTTAGAGGTTCTTTAACATCCCTTAATAGCATGAATATAGCTATAATTCTGCCTTTTGGACAGAATTATAAGGGCTTTGTTCCACCTTACTTAATTCTTCTGATTTGTAACATGTCTTTCCTGGTTTATTTGCAACAGTATAAAATGTATGGGCTCTAGTTATTGGTGTGTTGCATACAATTCAGGGAAGAATCCAAGTAGCTCTATTTGTAAGGTTAATTCTATTGTTTTGGGGGATAATTGCTATGATTTCTCCAAAAAAATCACAAGCTCTTTGACATGGTTCATTGTCTTTCTATAACTTTTAAATTTCATCAGTAGTAAAAAGGCGCTATAATCTTTGCTGGGTCTACATCTGCTAGTTGGCAAAATGTCAAGTCTCAATTTTTCCTATACAATTAGTTTAGCAACTTTTTCCACTTAAGTTTTTAATTTTCTTTACTTGGTTTATGTGAAAAATATCCATTCAAAATGATATCTTTCCTCTGCATTAAAATTCCTGTAGGAAAAATTCTGGAAGGCAATAAAACTAGAATACAATTAAAATTTGGATTCACCCTATCCACATGTGCCTCCTGTAATTTCTCTTCAGTGGCCATCAATTCTTTTTCCTCTTCAGCTGTTAATTCTCTGGGATGATTTAGGTCTTTGTTGCCATCTAAGGTTTTGCTTAAGTGAACTATTAGATCAGGTGTTATCCCAACAGCTGGTCATAGACTGGAAATGTCTTTTAACAATTTTTGAAAGTCATTAAGATTTAGCAGTCAGTCTCTCCTAATTTGTGCCTTTTTTCTTCTAATTTTCTGTAAGCCTATTTTGTAACCTAAATAATTGACAGAATATTCTCTTTGTATTTTTTCAGGAGCAATTTTTAATCCCCATTTAGACAGAACTTTCTTTACTCCTTCAAACATTCTGTCTAAAGTATCTGCATTAGAATCAGATAACAAAATGTCATCCATGAAATGATAAATTATTGACTTGAGAAATTGTTTATTTTCTAATGGCTGATTTACAAAACATTGACACAGAGTGGGGTTGGGGTTCTTTAGCATTCCTGTGAAAGGATGGTTTACTGGTATGTCCTAGTAGGATGAGAATTATTATAAGTAGGCACTGTGAAGGCAAATTTTTCTCTATCCTTTTCTTGTAAAGGTATAATGAAGAAACAATCTTTTAGATCAATAATTATGAGAGGCCATCCCTTTGGTAACACAGAGGGCAGAGGAATTCCAGATTGTAGAGGACCCATAGGTTGAATTACCTTGTTGACAGCTCTTAGATCTGTCACCATTCTCCATTTTCCAGATTTCTTTTTAACAACAAATACAGGAGAATTCAAAGGACTGGTTAATTCTTCAATATACTGAGTATCTCATTGTTCCTGTACCCTTGTTCTAAGGCCTTCAGCTTTTCTTCTGTTAAAGGCCATTGTTTAACTTATATAGGTTTCTCAGTTAACCATTTTTTAAAGGCAGGGCAGTTAGTACCTCTGAAGGTTTGCTAGTTGCCTTGTGTTCTTGTAAAACCCAAATGGCTGGTGACCTTTTTTAATAATACCTTATAATAGCCTTCCCAGAAACATGAGTTTTGGGGACTGCAGGAATGTTAACCTGGGTATTCCATTGTGGTAATAGGTTACAACACAATAAATTCACTACAATATTACCTAGATATTGCCTCAGTCTTTCTGTCTGTCCTTCTAGCCCTATGCATTCAACCCATCTCATGCTTTGTTTCATTTTTGAAAGGATTCCAATTCCTAGGAGTTGAATATCTGCCTCTTGATAAGGCCAATCTGGATGCCAAGATTCCAGAGTAATGATACTCATATCCATACTCGTGTCTAGTATTCCCTCAACTACAATGTCATTTATTTGCACTCTTAGCTTTGGTCTTTGATAATTTATAGAAGTCTGCCAAATTATCCATTTCCTATTTCCTACTGGATTTTTTTTGTTCATCCTCCATGTCTATTCCATCATTGAGAACAGTATAATTTTTCACAATATGCACTAGATTTTTTAATTTTCCTGGTAAGACATCTTCTTCACAGTGACTGAGAATGAATGGACCACATTTCACATTGAGGCCTGTGGGTGTTGCTCACAGAGCTAGTGGTAAACATATCTCTGCCTTGTTGGACTGGGTAGAGCCAAAAAAAGGTAAAGCAGCCTTAGTTCTAGCTATGCGGATTAGCATTTTAAGAAGCACTCCTGGTCAGAAAATGATTACAGATATATAATAAAGACAGATTCAGATAAAAAAAAAGACCTCTAAATGGGTTAAAGTGTTGTATAAATGTACATGTGCTTAAGAGAAAGAGAGAGAGAAGAAAGAGTACAGAGGGCAATAGATTAAAGAATTAAAGATAATAAAATACACATTAAAAAGTAGTAGAGTAAAATATAGCAACATAAAGATGGAAAATATACAGGGAGTCTGGATTATGTATATTGTGTTTTCTTTGAAATTTTTGACTGTGAATAAGCTATACAGAGAGACATTTAATTTTACAGGCTGTTAAGCTAAACCAACATGTATATTTTAAAGGCATCTTGACTTCAAACGTTGAGTCTAAGGATTTATTACTTGGTAAAAGAGGTTCTGCCTTTGTTTCCACAGAAAATTCTCATCAAATTCATTACAGGCTAATGTGGTTTGATGGAACAAGACCCCCCCCCCGAAAGGTTTCTGTAAACCCTAAATTTACTTCATCCAACAACAGGAAGCAGTTTAGAGAAAACTATGCACAAATTGCAAAAAGATTGCTTATAAATGTTGATTTTCATTATAAAAGGATTGGTTTTAAACAGTTAATGGTCACAGTAAATTTCTAAAAAACAATTTAAATATGGGGTATATGATATAGAGATGAAGACTTTGCATTGGTTTGTACCCCCCATCAGCAGGAAGTATCCTGAAAATCTATGCCTGCAATCCCAAGAAATGGATTATGGATGCTTTTCTTTGTTTAGAATGTTGGTTACAAGTTGTTATGGATAATGGTCAGGAAGAAAGCTAAATAAGGGAGATTAGATTCAGAATTCTTGTTTTGAAAAAACAGGAGAAAAAAAGAGGGGGGAAGTGCTGTGGGACAATGATCTTGTACCTTGTAAAGATTTATCAGTCTTTTGTTTTAATAAAATGTTGATTGGCCAGTAGCCAGGCAAGAAATATGGGTGGACCACAAGCTAGATAGTAGAGGTGGGGTAACAAGACCAGGAGAATTCTGGGAAGAGGAAAGAGTCAGTCTGCAATTGGCACAGAGGAAGCAAGATGAGAATTTTTTATCACTGATAAAAGATACCAAGCCATGTGGCTCACACAGACAAGAATAGTGGGCTAGTTTAAAATTAAGAATTGGTTAATAAGAAGCCTGAGCTAATAGACCAACTAGTTTGTGATTAATGTAGACCTTAGTGTGTTTCTTTGGGACAAAATGGCTGTAGGACTGGGCAGGATACAAACCTCTGTCAGCAATTTACTATGAAAAATTTAAGCCAGTTATAAAGTAAAAAAGAAGTTGAGGAAGTCTAATTGATTGTCTTAATTCTCATTGAAAGGTAGTATAAATTTTCTCTTAAGATGGATAAGAGGGATTTAAAAGATACACACTTTTTTCCAGTACTCAGTAAAGCAATAAAAGAAGGAATAAGCAGATGAGGAATAGGGTTAAATGTTCTGTGATCCCATCTTGTGTAAGAGATTTGCAGTACTGTGAATCAGCCATGAAGCTGAAGATAAAATGAATTGGGGCTATAGTTTGCAAGAAGGAGTACAAGTTTGGTGGACATAGGGAAATCAAGGGAATAATTTTAAAGGATATAAAATACTTCTATAAGAAGTTCTTAAAACAGTTGTTGGATGCATTTACAATCTGCCTTAAAGTTGTACAAGATACAGAAGAGCCCCCTAATGGGGCTCAGAAACTAGGTAGATAATTAAAGTCTACTAGCAAATTAGGAAGTGAAATTATAACAGATGAAAAGCTTAGAAGTCATTTTTTGAGAGAAGACCGCAGTGAGTATGAAGGTGCAGGTAAATATAGAAAGGGCACAGGAGACCTGTGTTGCAGCTTTGTGTGGACCCACCTGGGAAATCTACTATAAACATCTTCCAATTGAAGCTCCTCAGCTTTATCACATCTGCAGTTCTTTGTACTGTGTGAGGTATCTTAAGTTCTGGGATCTCATGTGTGGACATCTTTTGCAAAGGAATATTATCCTATGTAGTAAGGAGAAGAGTGAAGTAAAGAAGGAGAGGGCTGTGTTCCCAGTGCCCAACTAGCTTATACCCTGAAATAATTACACAGAAACTGTATTCTTTTAAACTCTGCCTGGCCCATTAGTTCTAGCCTTTTCTTGGCCAACTCTTACATCTTGATTCAGCCCATTTCTAATAATCTGTATTAACCACAAGGATATGGCTTACCAGCATGAGTCTAACCAGTATTCATCTTGGGCAGGAGAAGCATGGTGTCTGCCACACTTCCCTTCTCCCCAGCATTCTGTTCTGTCTAATCCACCCACCTAAGGGCTGCCCTATCAAAAGGCCAAGGCAGTCTCTTTATTTAACCAATGAAAGCAACAGAAATACAGAAGGACCTCCTACACCATTTCCCCTTTTTCTGATTAAACAAAAAAGAAAGGCTTTAACAAAACAGTTATCAAGCAAGAATTACAGTTACAATATTTAGATCTATTTTATCTTTTATCATAACAATGGAAAACTATAACTATTTATCTATTCTTCAACTCCATCAAAGACTCCAGAAGGATAAAATATTACCTAAGTAAACAAGAAGTAAGCAACTTCCAAAACTCTAGAAATAACAGAGACATCTTGCTGCCTGGACAGTCACCAAAAGTTCCTCTGTACTGTTGGGATATCCATCTTCAGCCTATAGGCCCATAGTATCCAGCAGACATTTCCATGAAGCAGGAAATTTCAAAGACAGTTCAGTCACTTTCTTCTGTATCCTGCAGAATGTCTTGCATACTCTTTCATGAAGCAGGAACCCTGAAGGATCATCTCACCTTTAGGCAAGTTCAGCAGTCCTCTCTCTGCAGGTTCTTTGTGTCCAGTTAAGCAGGACAGGCAAGAGCAGTTTCTTGCCCAAATGGCTAACAAACTCCATGAGGAGACTCTTCGATGCCCATCTTCCTCTTGAAGTAGCTGGTGCTTCCAAGAGCAGACATGTCTCGTTGTCATGAAAAGTCCTAAGTTATTAAAACATTAAATGCCATATTCTGAGTCTTTGAAAGATATGAAGAATGCCTATCTGAAATATATCTATGAACATCTAGAATATCTAACATGACTACAAACTTGACTATATCAATGATTATCCATTAACAACCTATATTTCCTAATTAAACATTACATTTTTAAATGAACTCACAATCACAATACCTTAATCAAGAGCAGAAATACATATATATATAACAAAATTGACCTTAAATTTATATCAATAAAGCAAAATTTATACCAATGTAAATTATTCATATCTATATCATATCCCCCTTTAATTGTTAAAGAACATTCATAAACAATATTTGGGAATATGGACGTAGTTTTTTTCTCTCCAAACTTCTTCCTGCTATGTGGGGGCGCTGTTAATCAGGTCTGTCATGGTGTATCCTGTGTGCCAGGTTCATCTCAGTTCACAGTTGAGTGCAGTAAGTTTTTGAAGGTGTTCACAGTGACCTTTCAGGATAGCATGGTCTATCAAACCATATTGGTGTAGAAGGAATCCACAGGGTCTCATCCTCTGTGAAAACAAAAGAAGAACCTCTTCTCCAAAGCACCATATCCTTAGACCCAAATTTGGAAGTCATGATACCTTTAGAACATATATGTTGGTTTAGTTTGGCAGACCAGACAATGAAATGTCTCTCTGTATTTAGCTCCTTTACAGTCAAAAAGTTCAAAGAAAACACAATAAAATACATAATCCAGACATTCTGTGAATTTTCCATTTTTATGTGGCTTATTATTTTTTAATCTATAACTATCTGTACTCTGTCTCTTTAAAGACTTTACCCTTTTTTTAAAGCATCTCCCTATACTCCATTTTCTCTTTTAAGCCTACTATGTACCTTTATTCAACAGTGTGACTCATTTAGAGGTCTTTCATGTCTGAATCTGTCCTATTGTGAATCGGTAATTCTTTACTATCCAGGAGCACTTGTTAAAAACTTAAGTTGCGCCTTGTAGTGGTAATACGGTACCACCTGTTTCCTGCCCAGTCTAAACCTTACTGTGCTGTTATTATGATAATTACGATAGTTCCAGCCTGAGATCAGCACAGTTCAGCATGGCAGAGCTGTTCCTTCTTCAGAGCCATTTGGTGCCCCTGAGCTGTGCACAGTTCCAGTCAGGCAGCAGTCCACATTGCCATCAAGCAAGCCGTGGCACTTTAGTCACAAAACCTTCCGCAAGAGCCAGAGATTGTGCTGGCAGAAAGCAGGCATTTTAAAACAGCCGTGGCTTTTTTTTTTTAACAGCTGCTGAGTCAGGAAATTCTCTCTGCAGCATGCAAACAGCAAAAAGCTGTGTTAAACTCTCTTTCTCTCACTTTTTAAGCCCTCTCAGGTTTTTAAGTGGATTTGATTGGCCACGTTGGGCAGTCAATCGTGGTGGCACACAGATTATTAGAAATGGGTTAAACGAATATGTGAGAGTTAGCCAATAAGAGGCTAGAGCTAATGGGCCAGGCAATGTTTCAATGAATACGGTTTCTGTGTAATTATTTCGGGTATAAGCTAGTCGGGCACTGGGAACGCAGCCTTCTCCTCCTTACTACAATCCTACATGCTCTTTCAGGTATTTAGATTCACCACACCTGCAGAAAGTGCACAAGTCAATGGCATTAGGCAGTTCCCATATGTGAAATTGTTACTCTTCTCTGGACAAAAGCATATGAGATTCCTACCCAGCAGCATTAAAGTGATTGAGACCAAACTGACTACAAGAAGCTTCAAAGCAAGGCAAAGAGCCAGGCCAATGTTTCATATGAGACCCTTTCAGAAACTATGCAAAGATAGTGAATATTACTAATAGACACTCATGGCTGTGGCTATAATTCAGAACAGAGTACTTGCCTATCATGTACAAAGCCCTGGGTCAAATACTAGAACCACAAATAATAATAACAACAATACATTGAAGAAAGACACCATTGTCTTCTGACCTATCTAAATAACTTAAACCTCAATGAATGTCAGCATTGAAACAGACAGGCATATACATGGCCTCCCTTTATTATGCTTTATCAAGGAAAGCATCATTGACATATCTTCAAAAAAGTTCTGATATCACCACTTTGATACTAGGGAATGACTAAGGTTATAATAAAAATGATCACATTAAGTTGTTTCCCATTAGACCTATCCTACCAAGAAAACAAATATAATTTTTCCACGAAAGTTCTGTATTTTCTAACCTAAATGAAATGATTAAAAAGTGTCTTTTTCTTTTTAAATACTAAAATCAGAGATTAATACTACTACTTCACCATGTTGCAACTGTGAGACAGAGAATACAATAAGATATTTCCAAACCTTTACTTTCATATTAAAAAGTAATAACATAGGAGCAATTTTGTAAACAAAAAAATGTAAGACTCTGGTTCCTGTTCTGATGAAGCCAGTGGAAGTAGAAAGCTAACTCAATTGATTTGCTAAAAGAAAAAGAAATGAAATTTTAGATATTAGAATGTAAAATAAAGAGAGAACATTATAAATAATGAACCATGGCAAGAGGCTAAAGTCTTTATTGAAACCCTTGGAATCAGGAACAATTGATGCTAAAGTTTAAATTGTATTACTCAAAGAAAACTGCTTCTATGTTTGCTACATCTTTAGTAAAGTCATGCTTACACAAGTCTTTCATTTGAGTTCTTTGGGTGACATTTGTTTAACTAACTCATCTGATGCAGAGTAGAACCATGAAATGGCAAACAACAATGGAAGCAATCCTTAACCTCAAATGTATCAATAAAAGTACTAGAAAACCTTAAAAAACTATGAAAAAATATTTGAAGGGGTGATATCTCTGCAGGATATAGAATTAGAGTTCCTGAAATTACTTCTACAGTAATAAACACATAACCAATTTCTGTTTCTTTTTCATTTTTTGTTGATAATATTCCATAACTTTATGTTGTAGTCTTATATATTGTTGATCTCCAATAAAAATGTAAGTACTGGACAGGTAGTGATGCTGCAGGCCTTTAACCCCAGCACTTAGGAGGCAGAGGCAGGTGGATTTCTGTGAGTTTGAGGCCGGCCTGATTTACAAGAGCTACTTCCAGGGTAGCTAGGGCTATTACATAGAAAAACCCTGTCCTGTAAAAAAAAGAGTAAGTACCTTGACAATAATTCTTTGGGTTCTGTTTTTGGTACAAGGAGTGTATCAGTGGTATATTTGCTTCTTGGGTCAGCTATTATTACAAAGATAATTTTAAGTTCATTTGATTATTTGAACCCTATTTCTTTAATTATTCTTATACACATTGCTAAGTATATAATACAACCTGTTCAGTCTGTATAGTGTTATTTCTAAGTATATAATTTTAGAGTTAACATTTTGTTAACTATAACAATACTTTGAACACAACAAAGCTTTAAAAAATGTGTTGAGTATCAGAATGTATGATTTTATTTCTTGATGCTAAACTGCAAAACAGAATCTGACAGTTGAAATTACATATATGACAATCACTAACAAAACAGGAAGCATATCTCATATTACTATTTAACATTACTATCAAAAAGGTATGTGTTGGGGGATTGTGAAATCTATGAAAGGCTAGAAGAGGAGATACGATATGGTAAGCACCCCAGGAAGGGAAAACTGTGAATTGGTGGTGAGGTGGCCATCACTCACTCTCACACACAGGGCATTAAACTCCATTTGGGAAGTCATTCCTGTCAAGTATTCTCAATGTGACACCACTACACAATCTGCCTCAATTGCAAATTTGATAATTTTTTAAGCATGTTCAGGATTTCTGATGGTTACTTGACCAGGACTAGACTCAGCTGAATTCAAGACTTCAAGTTCAAATTCAGAGTTGCTTCATGAATTTCTAATTCTTCTTATGTTAACAAGTAATTTTTTACAGAAGGGGCTAGATAGTGTTTTCATTAGAGTTGGACAGTACCCAAGGCCTGATTTTATCACCAACATACTATTCTTTCTGTGAACACCTCATTGCCCCAAACCAATAATCAGCCAAGTCCAATATAAGTATAATCTGCTAATCTGACAACTTGAGGTCAGTCTCTGGATGCCACATCATAGAAAAGAAAAAAATCAATTCCTTTAAGTTGTCCTGCATTTCACAGGGGTTCTGTGGCATGTTAAATTCTTAATATTAAAATTAAACAAACAAACAAGTTACACTGTATTGATACAATTCTTTTCTTATAGTTCAGTATAGATTAGTAGAATAAACCACTTTCCAGTTAACCACTGACCATGGTTTTCCATCAACTAGTTGTTCTAGTCTCTTCAGCTCACCCTATAAAATTCATTTTCTACACAATAGCCAATCTCCCTATGTTATCTCTGTCACCTGGATTCCATGTACAGTATGATGTGTTATGCAGGATTGTCCTGGGCTCTTGGGAGAAAGCATGGTCCTGCCTATTGTTGTGACAGACTCAGTGGGACAAGGAGATCCACACTCAGGCCTGGGGAGGTGTGCCTCAGGCTCTGAGGAGAAAACAGGAACCTTCCTGGTGCTACAAAGTTACAGGTAGATAGGAACTATTATGTGAAGAAATGTATGGTGTAGCCTGGGAGCAAGACAGAGACAGAATGGTTCATGCCTTGTGGACAGAGGCATATTTGAAGAGGTGAAAGTGGTGAAGAGTAGGCTGAGGTGGGTGACTTGATTGCCACCCAGGACCATGGTGATATCTGGGCCTGGGGGCTGTTGATGGGCCCTGATATAACTTCATTATGTTGCTGCCCATGATTCCTGATACCACTAAAGGCCAAGAGGATAGGGATATACAGAATTGGCCCTGCTTCCTCACTGGCTGCAACACATGGGAGAACTGTCCCTCTTTGATTTAAACACTCAGAGAGAGATACTTTGCATGGATAGCACACCAGAAATGAACCTAATTGCAGGGGAGTGGGTAACCTGGCCATGAGAGTATAATAATGAGAAAGCAGGTTGCATCCCTCTCATCTGCCATGTGGTAGCATTGGTGACTAAAAGATGCCCTTCTTCCCTCTTTACCACCTGAAGCAAATAGGGGACCTGACCCAACCTCTCACCAACTGCAACATTTGGGAGAACAGACTCTGTGACTCACCTGGGCAACACAGTAGAGCTGACCCTGTAAACAGGTTTGCAGGTGAGCCAGTTTTGAGTGTGTGAAAGGGGTACAGCTGTTACCACCTCTGTCATCTATGGTGTGGTGGTGGAGGCAAGGAAAAGATGCTTTCTCAGCTAGCCCCTACTGCCTACCACTGGTGAGGGAGCTGGCCCTTCTCTTTACCAGCTGCAATACTCGAGAAAGTGGGCCCTGCACTTTGGGCAGCACAATAGAGCTGACACTGTTGAAAAGGATGGGAGTGAGCAGACCCCAAGAACAAGACCATAAGAGATCTCGCCCCACCCATCGTCTGCAGCATGGTGGCATGGGTGGGAAAGAGATGCACTCATACTTCTGTGCCTGAGAGAGGTGGGAGAGCCAGCACTGAGGTTATAAGAGTTGGAGAACTTACTCATTCAGCCCCAGGGAGAGGAGGCCCTGAACCTTGATAGGGTAGCACAGAGCTGACCCTGTTGAGAGAGGTGTGAATGAGCTGGCCCTGAAGACATGAGTGTGGGAGAGCTGGCCCTACTACTCACCTGTGACAGAGGAGGGAGCTGAGCCTCCCACTTACCATCTGCAATACTTTGGAAAGTGGGTCCTGTACCTCACCTGAGAAGCACAGTAAAGCTAACCCTGTTGACAGGGGTGTGTTTGTGAACTGACTCCAAAAATATGAGCATGAGATATCTGGTCCCACCCCTTATCTACCATATGATGATATGTGCAGGGGAGAAATGCCCCCCATGACCCTTGCTCTGTGGAAGACTGGACCTGAGGTCATAAGAGTAGGAGAGCTGTCCCTGCTGCTCATCAGCTGCAACACTCAGAAGAGCGGTCCCTTCACCTTGTCTAGGCAACACAGTAGAGTTAACCCTGATGGTGTAGATGTGGTAGAGTTGACCCTGAGGGCATGAAAGCACGAGACCTGATCCTGTCCCTTGTTCATTGCTGCAAGGGGTGAACTATACAGGGAAATGCTGGAGAGCTCACCTAAGTGGTGAGGATGTGGGAGAGCTTTCAGGTTGACCAATCCTGCAAATATCCAGGCCCAGAACCAGGGTTATGTGCTGTGGGATAGTGCTTTCGAACACTGTAAAGATTTTTCACTTGTTTTGGTTAAATAAAACACTGATTGTCCAGTAGCTAGGCAGAAAGTATAGGTAGGGCAACCAGACTAGGAGGATTCTACGAAGAGAAAAGGCAGAGATTGAGTTACAAGTCAGATCCAGAGAAAGCAAAATAAAAATATCTTACTGAGAAATGGTACCAAGCCACGTGGCTAAACACAAACAAGAATTATGGATTAATTTGAGTTGAAAACGCTAATTAGTAATAAGCCTAAGCAATAGGCCAAACAGTTTATAATTAATACAAGCCTCTGTGTGTTTATTTGGGACTGAATGGCTGCAGGACTGGGTGGGACAGAAACTTCCATCTATAATTAAGAGTTGACCCATCAAACATCCATCCTATCTATGATTTGTTGGAGCACATGAAAGGGCCATCCTGAAGATCCCAAGCTGCAGGATATACATGACACAGGGCAACAATAGGACATCCAAGAGGAGTCCCAGTGAGTGTCCAGCATTGATAGCATAGCAAAAACCAGAGGCTTGGAACCAGACCAAATGACTCCCTACAATGAACACTTACAAATAAAAATATATAGATAAAAGCATTTACTTTGTGACTCACTGTGTCACACACAGCTTTTATGTGTGATGTTTTGAACACATTCTGACAATGAAGTTTTCTTTGACTCCAAAAGCAGAGCTAGCCTCTAACTGACCAAAATTAGCCATAAAGATTTTGGATTAAGGACAGATAGGAAACAGTAAGTAGTAAGACTGGACTAAGATGATCTCAGTCCCTTTTGGATGATAGGAGATCACTGGTAGTGTCTCTTCTGCTTCCCTAATCGTTCAGGTTTTTACCCCAATATCTAACTCCCATTTTTTTTCTGATAAAGAATAACTAGATAAATGCATCACAGCTTCCAAGATGAGATTGATTTTTCTTTTATTTTCTTTTTCTCTTACATTCTATTTCATTTTATTTTGTGTGTTAGGTTGCAAGAGCAGAGGGTGTATATGAAGTGATAGGGAAATGCAAGAAATCAAGATGCATGATATGAAAGAACAAATAAAAATAAAGTTTTTAAAAAGATGTTATGCATAAAAACATGTTATGCTGTTGATTGTAACTGAAGCATCCATTGAATGTACAGGTTGTGAGGGCTATTCCTCAGTGGTAGAGCTAGGAGGTGGCAAATTCCTGAAAAGTGATGTGGTAAATATTTAATTTATTGACAGAAAGCACTTGAAAGTCACTTAGTTTTCCTCCTTTTCTTCACATTTTGGATATAAGGTGAATGACTTTACTCCAAAATGTACTGCATATTGTCATCTGCTGCCTCACTAAAGCTCTAAGCAATGAATCCATTAACTATAACTCAGCAGTTAAGAGCACTTGCTGTTTTTGCAGAGGACCAGGGTTTAGTTCCCATTATAGTTTAGCTCCCAACTATCAATCCTAACCTTCTTTTAGTCCATATGGGCATTGAACATGCATGATCCATAAATATGTAAGCAAAACACACATAAATTAAAAATAAATCTTTACAAAATGAATTGAAGAGACTGAGTGATTATCAAAATAACGCAACCACTAAATAATTAAAACCTTAATGGTTTCCAAATGCTAAGTATCGACTCTTTTTATTGTCACACTAAAAGTTACATTAACACTTAATAATCCAACAGCTATAAATTAAATGCTGATTTTTCTATGAATCCTCCAGTTTCAAAATTGATTTATAATTCTGAACATTACTGAAGACTCCAAATTCCTGACTCTTTATCACCAAGCAAAAAGTAATCAAATAGAACTATTTTCACAGCATAAACCAAAGATTTTCTCTCCTATCACAGCCCTTGAAAGTAAGAATAGCAATCACATTCATGTGATTTGAGCACAGTGTAAAAGAATTTGTTTTTGGAAAAGAATATTTATTTAGGATCATATTTTACCATAGAAATAAGAAAGTGATTAGTCATCTCTGTGACCTTTCTGATGAATATCACTGAGTGCAGCTACTTGGTTTTTACCTGCTTCTTATTTTTAGTATGTTCCTGCCAAGTAGCTATGCGCTCACTGATTTTTAGCAAACACCAACCATGAGCAACCTACATTGGGAATAGTAAGAGGACAAAATAACTAAAGTCATTGTTTCTGCATTGGACTATGCACAGTTTAGTAAAAGAGATATGATTAGACTTGCACGCACATTAGCTCATTTCAGTCTGGTAGCTGAGTTCTCTAGTCAGCCACACTTTACAAATGTGGAACAAGCAATGAAGGGATAATTTGTACAAAATCATGAATAAGAATTCAGCTTCTTCATTTGTAAGTAATGATGTTAACAAAGAGGTTAGTTGTCTTTCTTGCTTAGCACATGGCCTTGCATATGTTTTTCTATTTATGAGCTTGAAAATCATTAAATTCTGCGACCCAATTAAATCTGTTTTACAGATGAGATCCCTTTAGAAGTGTCAAATCTTTGCTCAAGGCCAGAACGTAGTCTCATTTTCTTTCCATTTTGAATTAAACTTTTTTAAATCCTCTTGTTCTATAATTCTATAAAATTATAGAATGTTTTAATATACAAATATAGATATAGTTTATACTGTACTCAATTTAGTATCTAATCCTTTTGTAAGTACATTACATATATATTTGTACTACATTGTGTTGCAGTTCTTAAGACTAAACCCAGGTCTCATGCAAGTTAGACAAGTAATCTATCACAGGGTAACATTACCAACACTTATTTTAACACATTTAATCAACACAAATCTTTACATAAGCACTATTGATGCCTTTACTTTAAAGATAGAGATTCTAAAAAACTAAGAGCAAATTATTTGCTGAGCTACCAAATGTCAGAGCTGGGATTGAGATTCAGAGCCCAAACGCATGTTCTAAACATTAAACATATGACCTTATGGGGGAATGTAAATATTGCTATAACTAAATGTTTTTAGTCTTATGGAATAATTCTGCTCTGAGTTGTCCATGAATTTAATATCTATTTCTCAAAGGGTGAATTCATACAATGTGAAGCAACTGTTTCCTTAAATTTGTTCAAATATAACATTTTAACAGGATTCCAGTCAACTTTTGCATAGCCTTAGGGATTTCTATCATCTGGTTGTCATTCCTGTATGGGAACTGGATAAATACCTGTCTTGTTATATATTATTTTACTATGTTAATGTTAAAACTTTTGTTTTTTTATGTTTTAGACAGAAAAAAAGGAGATAATGTGGAATCCCCTTCTGTATGCTATGAATATGTTTTATTACCATTTGTTAGTAAAGAAGCTCCTTTGGCCTATGACAGGGCAGAACAAAGCCAAGCAGTAAATTCTAACAGAGTTATAGAGAGAAAGAAGGCAGAGTCAGGGAGATGCCATGTAGCTGACAAATGAGAAAGATGCCAGAACCTTGTCAGTAGGCTGCACCCTCATGGTAATACATAGACTAATAGAAATGGCTAAATTTAAGATATAAGCATTAGGTAGGAATATGCCTAAGCCTTTGGTGAAGCAGTGTTGTAGTTAATATAGTTTCTCTGTTATTATTTGGGTCTGGGCTGCCGGGAAAACAATGAAGTTTACCTGAGCTAATGGTAGCTCACCAACTCCAACTGGAATGAGAGTGAACGAGCATGGGAACAAACTAGTCCCTCTGAATGTGGTTGACAGTTGGAGCAAACTGAGGAGCCACTGATAGTGACACTGGGATTTGTCTCTACTGCATGGACTGGCTTCTTGGGATCCTATTCTCTTTGGATGTATACCTTGCCCAAGACAGATGTAGTAGGGAAGGCCTTGGACTTTCCACAGGGCAGGGTGCATTGTCCTCTCTTAAGATTGGAGAGGGTGGGTTGGGAGAGTGTGTGGAGGGAGTGGGAGAGGACTTGGAGGAGGGAAGGGAGTGGGAATTTGGGTTGGTATTTTTTAAAGTAATAAAATAAAACAAAAAATAAAAACTTCTATTTTGCAGTGTTTGTAATAAAAAAATAGTATTGTATGCCTACATAAAAAGTTTGCTACCTCATTTTCTAAAGGCCTTCCTTCCTTGGCAGCTGACTAGTGTCTTTCTACCCTCCTTCTTCTCATCATTCTCAGTTTGGCTTTTCCACCTAACTTCCTGCCCAGTTGCCAGTTTGTCAGCTTTTTATAAACCAGTGGGTTAACCAGTAATACATATGCATAGTGTAGAAAATAATTGTTCTATAGTCACTGTCTACTCTGTCCTTGTCTGTTTAATATTGTAACTCAAGTACTAGCTAGAACAATAAGACAAGTGGAGGAGATCAAGGGGATATTAATTGGAAAGAAAGAAATCAACGTATCATTATCTGCAGATAATATGTTAGTATACATAAAGGACCCAAAAATTCTACCTGGGAACTCTACAGTTGATAAACACCTTCAGAGAAGTACCTGAATACAAGATTAACTCAAAAATATCAGTAGCTCTCCTATGCACAACTGACAAACGGGCTAAGAAAAAAATCAATGAAACAAAACTCTTCATGATAGCCACAAATAATATAAAATATCTTGGGGTAACTATAGCAAAGCAAGTGGAAGACTAGAAGTTATCAGAAGATTTGGAAAGATGCTTATGGATCAGTAAGATAGTAAAAATGACCATCCTACTAAAAGCAATTTACATATCCAATGCAATTCCATCAAAATTCTAACACAATTCTTTACAGCACTTGAAAGGACAATACTCAACTTCATATGGAAAAAGTAAAATACCCAGGATAGCTAAAACAATCCTTTACAATAATAGTACTTCTAGAGTTATCACTATTCCTGACTTGAAGCTATACAACAGAGCTATAATAATAAAAAATTATATGGCACTGGCATAAATATGGACATGTTGATCAATAGCATCAATTCAAATCTAAGCCCGAGGAAAATATCCACATACCTTTGGACACATAATTTTTTATAAGAAAACTTGAAATACACAATAAAAAGAATGAAAGTGCCTTAAACAAATGGTTCTCATCTAACTGGATGTCTTCATGTGGAAGAATAGAAATATATCCAAGTCTACCATCCTCAAACAAAACTCAAGTCCAAGTGGATCGAAGTCCACAACATAAATTCAGGTACACTGAACCTGTCAGAAAAGAAAATGGGCAAGAGTCTTGAAAGATATAAGAGACAACTTCATAAACAAATCAGCAATAGTACAGACACTAAGATCAACATTTAACAAATGGAACCTCATAGAACTGAAAGGCAAAGGACACTATCAGCAGGATAAGATGACAGCCCACAGAATGGGAAAGGACTTCCCCCAGTTCCACTTCCAATAAAGGAATATTATTCAAAATACATAAACAAGTGAAGGAAATAGGCATCAACAAACCAAACAATCCAATTAAAAATGGGCACAGACCTAAATAGAAAAATTCTCAACAGACCAACCTCAAATGGCTGCAAAATTAAGAGAATATTTAAAATCCTTAGCCATATGGAAATGCAAATAAACACAACATTGATATTCCATCTTACATCTGTCAGAATGGCTAATATTAAAAATACAAGGAACAGCTCGTCCTGGTGTGGATGTGGAGCAAGGTGGTACTGAAAACTTGTATAACCAAGTATGGAAATCAATACAGTGGTTTCTCCAAATATTGGGATTAGATCTACCTTATAACACAGCTATACCACTCTTGAGCATGTAGCCAAAAGATACTCCAACCTACCACAAGGACACTTGCTCAATTATGTTTATAGGAGCTTTTACTCATAATAACCAGGATCTAAAAATAACATAGATATCCCTCAAACAAAGAGTGAATAAAGAAAATATGATACATTTACACAATAGAGTATTATTCAGCTGCTAAAAATGAATTAATGAAATTTTCAGACAAATTGATGGAACTAGAAAAAAATCATCCTGAGTGAGGTAACCAGAGGACCAGAAAGACAAACATGGCATGTACTCACTTATAAGTTGATATTAACTGTTAAGTAAAGTATGGCCATGCTATAGTCCACATACTCAGAGAGGCTATGTAACAGAGAGAGTTTTAGAGGGTGCTCATGGATTGCCCTAAGAGGAAATAGGATAGATTTTTTTTGTGTGGACTGGGGACAGTTGGACATGGGAATAAGAGGGTTCAGCTGTGGGGAAAGAATGGAGAAAGAGAGTATATGGATAGATGACTGGTATTTGAAGGCATTTGGGGCAGGGGGAGGCAATGTGGAAAGCTAGTGCAGTTGAAGCTCCCTGGAATCCATGAGGATGACACTAACAATGATTCTTAGTAAGAGATGATATGGAACCTTAACTATCTATCTTCTGAAACCAGTCAAAGCCTCCAATTGTGGGACTGGGACACCAACCCAGTCACAATACCTTCAATCTACCATCTTTCCCACCTGTAGGATGTACTGGGGAAATGATGGCAACAAAGTTCAGGGAGTGACCAACAAATGGCTGTTCGTATTTGAAGACCACATCAGGAGAAGGATCCCACACCAGCCTCTTCCTGGATGATCAGCATCTGGAAATTGGAAAGTTCAATCACCTAGGGTATAACCAAAAATGACTGAAAAATAAATCAATGAAATAATTTTTAATAATTTTCTGCTACACTCATAGAATTACGCCTAGTCCAGTGATAAGCAGGCTACCTACGGCTGCTGATGGGATCAGATGTAGAGACATTAGGTGGAAAGAGCTCAGGGTAGAGTTCTCCATCATGTCCCTTCCCTCAGAGTATGGGAAACCCCATGGAAGAGTGGGAGGAGAGAATAAGAGAGCCAGTGGGGTTTGAAGATACCAGGAGAGCACACCCCTTAGAATCAGTTATGCAGGGTTCATGGGGGCTCACAGAAACTGACGCAGTAATTGCAGAGCCTGCATGGGTCTATGCTAGGCCCTCTGCATAGATGTCATGTCTGTTGCTTTGGTGTTTTGGAGGACTCCTGACAGTGGTATTTGAGGTGTTTTTTGCCTGTTCTTTGAACTTTTATTGGGTTGCTTTGCCCAGCCTTGATGAGAGCCTTTGTGCCTGGTCTTATTTTATCTTGTGCCATGTTCTGTTGATGTTCTTGGGAAGCCTTCTCTCTTCTGGAGTGAGACAGGAGGGGAGATGGATCAGAGGTGGGGGGAGCAAACTAAGAAGAACAGAGAGGAGGCAATGTGATTGGGATGTTTTGGATGAGATAATAATAAATTAAAAATTAAAAGTTATTTTACAGTGCCTGTTACATCTCATCTATGTTTACAGTTATTCAAATACCATTTCAGTTTATAATCTATGATGACATGTCCCATGTAAAGTATTTGCTTTTTAATTAAAACATTCAAAGTGCCTTTCTTTCAAAGATCTAGCTACTTTTCAATAAACAAAATTGGGGTTGTATTAAGTAGTACAACCCCAAATCAGTCTCTTTAAAATCCTTCTTCAGTGAAGTTGTGTCATCATAAGCATCAGAATACTCTTTCCTCCCTTTTCTCACCAACAGACAACTACACCCTTGACATGTATGACACAAAAGATGTGATCTAGGCAAGCCTTAGATAAACAATGGTTAGGAAGATGTTCATCCAGGGCACAGCTGAGTCACAGCCAAGCCAGGTTCACAGTAAATGCCATAATGTCAAGATTGATCATGAGTGCCATTGTTGAAACCAGTGGGACATGGTCTACACACTGTACACACACTACAATTTTTTTAATTAAAATCAATTTTATTTAAAGCTAAACAGATATAGGAAAAAGCCAACTATTCTTTGGTCACTGCAAATTATTCCAAAACAATAATGAAAATTCATGTATAAGTCATAGTAAGAAGTAGAATGCAATGTAGTATCTGAAGAACAGTCTCAAATTACAGTAATTTGCCTCCAGCCAGGCAAGATGCCCAAGGGAAAGAAGGCCAAGGGGAAGAAGGTGGCCCCGGCCCCCGAAGTCATGAAGAAGCAGGAGGCTAAGAAGGTGGTGAATCCTTTGTTTGAGAAGAGGCCTAAGAACTTTGGCATTGGGCAGGACATCCAGTCGAAGAGAGATCTCACTCGCTTTGTCAAATGGCCCCACTACATTAGGCTGCAGCGGCAGAGGGCGATCCTCTATAAGCGGCTCAAAGTTCCTCCTGCCATTAACCAGTTCACCCAGGCCCTGGACCGGTAAACAGCTACCCAGTTGCTTAAACTTGCCCACAAGTACAGGCCAGAGACAAAGCAGGAGAAGGAGCAAAGGCTGCTGGCCCGTGCTGAGAAGAAAGCTGCTGGCAAAGGTGATGTCCCAACTAAGAGACCACCTGTCCTTCGAGCGGGCGTCAATACAGTCACCACGTTGGTGGAGAACAAGAAGGCTCAGCTGGTGGTCTTCCTGCCTGCCCTGTGTCGGAAGATGGGGGTCCCCTATTGCATCATCAAGGGAAAGGCCAGGCTAGGGCGACTGGTCCATAGAAAGACGTGCACCACTGTTGCCTTCACGCAGGTCAACTCGGAAGACAAGGTGCTCTGGCTAAGCTGGTGAGAGCTATTAGGACCAATTACAAGGACAGATATGATGAGACCCGCCGCCACTGGGGAGGCAACGTCCTGGGTCCTAAATCTGTGGCTCGAATTGCCAAGCTGGAAAAGGCAAAGGCCAAAGAACTTGCCACTAAACTGGGTTAAATGTACTGCTGAGTTTTCTGTACATAAATATAATTACAAACCTTCAAAAAAATTACAATAATTTTTCCAAAATTCTTTACACTGGGACTAACTTCTGTAGCTTTGTAATCTAAGTTGAAATTCTTCTGTGGTTTCTTAAATCTAATTAAGAATAAGCAGATAAAACCAGATTTAGCAAGAATTCCCACTTTTTAATATGAGCTTTTTGAAAATATTTTTAACTTATAAGTTCATCTCTTTGCATGTTGTCACTGATTTTCCTTTGCTATTAACAGTCTCTATTTCCTTCCCCCAAAGAAATGTCCTTTTCCTTTGTTATGCCCGCTCATAGGAAGCAGGGTGTCTAGAAATTCTGTGTATGTTGGAGTAATCAAGGAGCAGGTTGGGGGTAACCTCTGCTATAGTTTCTGGAAAAGACCAGTCTCTCCTTGGAACCTCACAGTTCAAGTTCCCACAGAGGTGTAGCTAGTTCAGTGTAATCTCACTGCTCCTGGTTTTAATTATGTATACACCAGGGTTTTCTTTTTTTCTTCTTTTCAGATTCTGAACTTCAAGTTCAGTTCTGTTACATCATCTTAAAATTTAATAATGAAGCTAAAGGAGGCATTAACCTTGGTGGAAAGCCTTCAACATTTTTCCTACATTAGCAGGCTTTCAAAACTTGCATTAGCAGGTAAACCTATGAAAGGAACCACATTTGGATCAAGGTACCAGTAAGAACTCTCTTAGAATCCCTCTGTCCTCTCTTCTGACTTTCCAGCTGAGACATCAGCATTTATACAATGTTTTTCATATTCTCTGGGTAACAGTTATCACATTTACTTTTAATTCTGCCATTGAAGCTGAATTATCTTAAAGTATGAAGTAGATCTTCTTGAATGTTTTGTTTAATATGTTTGACAAATTTAACCTTCTTGATTTTAAATACAGACAGTCATTAAAATAGTCAAGCAATGCATCATTAAACTCTAAAAATTTTATAGTGTTTTTCTAGTATTCATTTTGGTTGTGAATTCTACCTTAGCATGTCTTCCATCAGTGGTGATAGTTATCTGCAGTGTACTAACTCCAAAATCTTTATCATGAAGCCTGGTGGTAAGATTTTGTGATTATCTCCTCTGAAAGCCATCTGACTGAAGCCCTCCCTCTGTAGGAGCAGGAGTTGTAGAAATTCTGTATCCACACCAGCAGTCTATGCTCCTATCTTGCCATCACTTGTATTGCAAGCACACACCATCATGCCTAGCTTTATTGTTTATATGGGTTCTAAGGATCTAAACTCAGATCCTCACACTACTAATTAAACTATCTTATCTCTCATTTGTCTGTTACTAATTCCTTGTTATGTTTAACAAACTATTCTCTTTAATCCTTCCGTGAAAAGTTTCTTCAATTCTGGAGACTATTAATTTAAATATTACTTTAAAGACACTTTATTCCACTCAGAACTCATTACTTGCTTATACAAAGACACAGATATCCCAGCATCTGGAGGCATATTCACCAGTCACATGCTATGATTAACTGTTGCAACATTTCAGGAGAAGTGTAAGCTTTAGTTAAACCATGAAGAAAACATGTAACATAACTCCAGAATGTTAATAGAAAGACTTACGGATACAGTTCTTCTCCAGTACACAGCAGGCACAAGCACATATTGCTCTACTTTACATCTGTACCTGAAATGTCCATCTCAGAAACACATACTAATTTAGAAAGGGATTTTTCCATGATTTGACTTAACTGACATCACTCTATTGTTATCATATTTTCCCATTTAGCTCACTCATATTTTATCCTTCCCATAAGGTAGGACATCAATAAAATGGGACCTCTCAAGGAGAGCTATGGAAGAGCTGTCCATTCCTTAAGGGAACAGGTATAAAGGAGTAACACCTCTATGGCTGAGTTCTCGAACAGTCTCACTATTTTTATTTTAAATGCCACACGGAAAAACCATCAAGCAGAAACAGAAAGGAGAGATCAGGGGAAGGGCTATTGTAAGAATAAAGTACAATAACATATATGTGTAAAATGCCTTAATTAAATTAACTTCTTTGTATGTTGACTTAAAATTAATAATAAATACATAAAATGTTATGTGACATGGGGGCTTAAAAAATCAAGACAAAAACATTGGGGAATCTGTCCTTGAAAAGATATGTACCACTAACCCTACTCATACTGAAAAGTCTCACGGGGTAAAAAACAGAACAAAAACAGTGGGAAAAAATGCTCTGGGAAGCCATGTAAATCAGGGTCTAAGTCAGGAGGAAGTGTGACCTTCACACTGAAACTCTAGCCAATATCTGGGTCATTGACCAAGAATCCATTTCAGAAATAGGATGATCTCTGCTGAATGCTTGCTTACTCTGAACTAGAGCTGATGCTGCCAAAGGCAGCATTTGAAACCCTTCATAATCACATCACCAGGGCACAGTAGTCAGTAGATCATTTATTTGTCTTTCTTTATTTCTTCCTTAAGATTTAATGAAATCTTGAACGTTGATTTGGCAGAGTTCCAGGCGAACCTAGAGTTCTATCCTCACATCCACTTTTCTGATGACAGATGCCTCTGTTATCTCTGCTGATAAAACCTACCCTGAGCTTACAGTAAGCTGTAGCAGAGCTTGTCAGTGTCTGTTTTGACACAACCGATCAGATGGTGAAGTGTATCGCTTGCCATGCTAAATATATGTGGTGCCAAGGATCTAGTTCAAGCCTTTGTGTATAGTTTACAAATACTGTACCTCTGAACTGATGTTTCTAACCCTTAGAAGTGATATTTAAACTGCAGGGCAGAATATTTCTCTTCCTCCATCTCTTATGAAAACACACTATGCTCAAAACACCTTCTGGGAAATTAGGTGAACAAAATCACTCTTTAACCTAGCTTGTAAGCATTATATTTTTGGTTTTCCTATAATGACTTGAGTATATATATACAAATAAATCCATGAAATATAATGAAAAGAACAAAACATGTATTTATATATATTTAGGTTCAAAATTTAGTTCTTACCATAGTGTGACTTTTGGCACATTACTTATTTTTTCTGAATTTAATGTCCCAGTATTGTAAGATGAGTTTTTCCTTTCCAAGATATAGTATTTATGTAGAATGAACTATGATTATGTGATTTGTTTGGTGTCAGGATGATGCCTGGTTATTGAAAAGTGCTCAGTGTATGTTAACTATTTTGCTGTCCACATTTTCAATCCTTCGTAAAAAAAATACAATAAAGAAAACTTTTCAGCCTTCTGTTTAAACCCTGTCTTTGACCACTCTCTCCTGAATGATAACTTAGTATTGAGGTCTATAATTATTTTTTCTCTAATGACTAGTCCAAGGTCAGTAAATAAGCATCTAGGCTACTCAGTGCCCAGCTTAAGGAGACATTCTAAGCCAGAAATAGTTCTGACCAGGGACACTATCAGTGCCAGGAACCACACTTATGGCTAAGAACCTAGAAGTGGAAAAGTAAGATTATAGAAATGACCAAAATGCAGAAAGCGTGATGTCCACCTAGTCAAATAAAAATCAAGTTCACAAAATGTATTCTTTGCAATGAAATTCTTGAAACAAAATTTTTTCTTTCTTGTTCATGTGGCCCTCCAGTGATAATTGTAGCATTGCTAATGGTAAATATTCTTGATAATTTCCCCTCTAGCTCTGCTATCAGTTCTCCTTTAGCAACACTGTTCTCTCATATTATTTTTTTTTGGTGGTTAAATCTTTAAGCTATTTACAATCCAAATGAATATTTAATGTAATACTCATTACATACATTCTAGGTACCATTTTTCTATCAAGGTAGTGACATTGATGGATGACTAAGATGCCAGTGCCTATTTCCTGGGAGTTTCATCTGGATTCTTGCTGCACTGATGTATCTATTTTATCATCATATCTGGTAATTAGACTTCTATGATGATAGTGTAAAATGCATATTAGATGTGAAGGAAAAGTCATTATTTATAATTAGAAGTTATGCATGTTAGAGGATATGCTCATTTTTCACTGCCCTTTTACATGGGCAGCAAGGGTAGAGTTATATAATTTCAGCTTGCTTGATGTGTTTCTGGGATGGAACAAATATCTGTGAAATTAGTTTGAGAGCCATGGCTTGGCTACAGCATCTTGAAATGTGAAATAGAGCTTCTCAAGCTTTCAGCTTCTTTATAAGCATGAGGAAATCAGGTGCAGATTTGTCCTATTATACACCATCTCATGATGATTTCCACCCAAATAAAATGAATTAATAGAGGGAGCGTCTATAAATAATCCAGTACTGTTGAAAGTGCCTCTGTTAAACAAGGCCGTTTCTCTATGTGAGCTAGAGAAAAAGTGTCAGTGCAGTCTTGCACAAGAGAAAGAAAATCAGCCTTTATCTAGAGATTATTATTGTAAGAAAATTGAAAGGAAATATGACAAACAAAATCAAGACAAAAGAATGAATGTTACATTGATATCACTGATATCCGAGAGAAGGTGACCTTTCCTTTCCTTCAGCTTACACTTACTGAGATCCAACTAAATACCTGGTAGTAAGAAGTATACTGTATCCTAGTTTCTTGAGTTTTGAGAAAAACTTCAGTAAATTCTAACAGCACTAACTCATTAACTATTAAACATATACACACACAGTTAACCACTTTGGATATTTTGTTAGAGAATATATTTTTGTTTTGTTTTACAATATATTCCACATATTCCTATCTATACTAGGGAATATTTCATTAAAAGACCATGTAACAATGTTTGTTTGCTGAAGAATTACTTTTATTGTCTTAAATATAAATGTTATCTTCTTTAGGAGAAAATTCATAAAGAACAGACAGTTACATACAAGCTACTGGGTGTAACTTACCTTAGATTATTAAAAACCTCTCAAAAAGTTGTTCTTGCCTATTCACAGCTACATGGGCTGTGAAATCTATCTCTGAGCAAAATTCCACAGACACCATAATAGGGAAATGACTTCTTGCCCACGATCATGGTGGTTTTCATGCAGGACACCAAAAGCATTTCCAGAGTTTCCTGTAATTTAACTGGATGATACAAATCAGGGACTTTGTAAACCCTCATCATTAGCAGTAGCTGTAGCCATTCCCATCCAACAGCTCTGTTTGTACTCTCTACTCTGAACTCCTCCTACCTCCTCCACTTCCTCCAACCTGCAGCATTGCCAGAGGCTTATCTCCAACACCGCTTCCTTCATTGGCCATCTTTGATTTGTTTGGGGGTTTCTCCTTGGCAGTGGTAGCACACTCCATGTTATAGAACTGCTTATGCATTTTCCCCAGCATATATGAAATCCTTGAAACTAAGCCTTATAAGCAATGTTTTACTATCTTTTTTATTTTGAGATGTATTTAGACTTCAAGAATAATTCTACAAGTAGTATATACCTTCTATGTTTTTGCCAGCTTCTTCTTAATATTAACATTTTACATGATCATAGACTACTTTCCCAAACTTAAAAATAAGTAAAATATTCCTAAATGTTAGGTTTGAATCCTAAATGTCTTCCAAAGACCTATTTACTCAAGGTTTGGTTGCTGACCTGTAGTGTTTCTGGAAGTAGTATAACATTTAGAAGGTAGAGCCTCACAGAAGAAAGGAAGGTCATTTGAAGTATGTGCTTTGAAAGACATACTAGGGCCAGAGTAGTTCCTTTCATGGTTGAATGCTATCTCACAAGGTTGTCAGATCTTACCCCATTAAAGATTGTTAATCTCTAATTATCATAGGAGAGCTAACTGAAGAATATTCAGACATTTGTTTGTCTGTAAGCCTCTTCATGTGATTTTTATCCACTAATAATTTTCAGCAGGTTGAATCTTTGCTGAAAAAGCAGAGTGTGGAGTTCTGGTGGGGATACTATTTTTCATTTTCTGCCTTTCTTAGTTAAGATTATATTTTTTTTTAGTAACAGCAAGTTATCCTTTACTTGCTATTCTTTGCTGCATTAATATAGACAGATTTTTAAATTCATTAAACAATAATTAAGTATTATCATTACAGCTTTAATCACTCAGGTTGCTCAAAATAATGCTACAGAAAACTCAAAGTGGCTGTGTTACTGACTAAAAAATGTTATGTATCCTCACTTACATCTACATTTTATCAATAAATTTTAGAGCCATGGCTCAAAATTTATACTTCTGACTTTAGTCTTGCCTCATTGAATTTATTTTAGCTGTCTATCTTTATATTTTTATTTATTATTTGTATAAGTATGTGTGATGTGTCTGCATGGGTTTACATGTTATATCACATATGTTGAAGTCATAGAACCACTTCTGTGGAGCAAGATCTTTTCTTCCACCTTTTACACAGGTTTCAGAGATTTTATATGCACATTGTTAGGTTTGCAATGAAAGCTCCATTACCTGCAGAGCCACCTTCTCTGCCCTCTTTCTGTATTTTCAATGTCATTAGTTTAACTTTAAAAATCTTAGCTCCAAGTAGAGGTATTTACTTATTTGTTCAATGTTAGTATACAAATAATTTGATTTGCATATGTACATAGGGTTAGTGAATTTGTGTATGTGGACACACCTGCCTGGGTACACATTTGAGGAGATCAGAGCAGGACTGCTATATTTCTATCCATGTTATCTTTCAAGATAGGGTCTCGCTGGGCAGTGGTGGCGCACGCCTTTAATCCCAGCACTCGGGAGGCAGAGGCAGGTGGATCTCTATGAGTTCGAGACCAGCCTGGTCTACAAGAGCTAGTTCCAGGACAGGCTCCAAAGCCACAGAGAAACCCTGTCTCGAAAAACAAAAACAAAAACAAAACAAAACAACAACAAAAAAAAGATAGGGTCTCATAGTTAACCTGATGTTTACCATTTTGTCTAAGCAGGCTTGTCAGTGAGTTCTCAGGATCTGTTTGTCTCTCTTCTCCAACTCTAGGATCATAGGCATAAGCATACATGGTTTCTATGTTGTTGATGAGGATTTGAACTCAGGTCCTTTTGCTTTGATGGGAAGAGTTTTTAACCACTGGAAAAATCTCCTCAGATTCATAAATAATTTGAAAGTTGGAACAACATACTCCTATAGGATGGAGTTTGAGCATAGCCTCTTACATGTTTAGTTTTACAATGTTTTACCAAATGGATGATTTCATAGTTATTTCTTTCAGCACCTTTGTCCTAATTCTTTTCTGAATACCTGAATTGCAATGTAGATTGTTTCTTCTACCTTTTGTGCTTCATTGACACATACATTTTACTTAAACATATTATACAAACACAAAACACATTGCAATTAGCTTGCCTTTAAATAGCCAAATTTTGGAAGTGATTATAAATAAGCAAAATATTTTATGTTTGTGTTTCCAATCATCTATTCTTAATTTCTCTATGTCTATCCTGTCAGGTCTGACATCACAACCAACTACCTGAAGATTCTTCAAATCTTCTCATCAGGCATGTTTTCTGAGGATGAATTCTTCAGTTTTTGTTTGTATAAAAAATGCTTCCTTTTACATATTTAAAGATGTTTTATTCTCTGGGTATTGAAGTTTGAATTAACAGATTTGTTTTCTTTTAGAAATTGAAATATATAACTCTGAGCATTCTGGTTTGTTTGGTTTTGATGAGGTATTTCCTTTCTTTCTTTTTTTTTTTTTTTTTTTTTGGTTTTTCGAGACAGGGTTTCTCTGTGTTTGGAGCCTGTCCTGGAACTAGCTCTTGTAGACCAGGCTGGCCTCGAACTCACAGAGATCCGCCTGCCTCTGCCTCCCGAGTGCTGCAATTAAAGACGTGCGCCACCACCACCCGGCTGATGAGGTATTTTCTATATTACTCATTCTTATTTCTCTGTATACAAAGCTTTTTCTTTCTATAGTGTAGAATATTCTTTTGTGTTAGCTTTTAGAAGATTGAATATTATATATTCTTTTTTTCGGCTTAATACTACTTGACAGTCTCTGAGTGTGTTGACTCTGTTTCAATGACAGTCTTATCTCAGAATCTAGCTTTGACTGTTGCTTCAGTTTTAGAAATTTTTTTCAGGCTTTTTCATATCTCTTCTGCTTTTCTAATTAAAAGCCACATGTTTATATAGGGGAGTAAAATAGAAAATGTATATATTATGTTTTACACACATATGCATGCATTAATGAATATGGGCACATCCTTTAACATGTCATTAGTATGAGGTTTTAAGTTGATACAGTTGGGAAGTGGGCTACAGCCTGGGTTAATATAACAGGTACCTAAGAGTTCCTTCATCTCTTTTAGTGAGAACAAGATCTAATAATGTAATTATCTAGTAGGTAATAAGAATACTATGCTTGGTGATTTAGCAGGAAAATTCTTAGGCAGTTTCTCTGAGTTCCTTATTAGACACAAACATGAAAGTGGGTTGTTTATGGCTACAAATGAAGAACAAGAATGTGACCCATATGTTGCTGACCAAAGCTTCCCTGATATGTCCCAAAGAAGCCAATGTGTCACAGTATTCAGGAACCCAAGGATTGTTCTTTTTCAGTTTATTTCCATGGTGTTATATTTCAGGTTGGTACAACTCTGGTGATGGAGGAACCCACATCAACTGAAGCATTAGTTGCCTATATAAGATGGAACAGTGTCTCAAAGCATAGCAACTAAAAATCATTACACGAGACTATTGCTATACTGTCTGCATGTTTTAGATTTGAACTGAAGTATGTACTTATTTTGTATTAAAATAATGAGCACTTAAAAAGTTTTCATCTGTGTGTAAAGCTAAAGAAGTTAAAAGTAGGCAAAAATATGGTTTTAAATGCATTTTAAAATATTTTCATGGGTAGATAAATACATATGTAGGTTTTCACTTCACAGAAGAAAACTATTATGAATAATATTCTAATCGACATTCTGGCTCCAGATATCTCAATTATTCTACATTTTACCATGATAGATTTAGGCCAACATGAAGAAAAATATAGGCCAGAAGATGTGGGAATGAGCCACACATATAATGCACAGCATGACGTGACTACTGGTCCCCACATTGCTTAACAAATCACACTGAGACTTGCTGAAGAATACCTCCGGGATGATTCAGTGCTGCTAAACTTAGAGGTTTTTCTGTAGATAGAAATTGCACTGATGGCATGTGTCTCTTGCAAGGAACAGTTGTGACATGACAAACCCCTCTGTGCCTCTGTGAACCAATCAGAAATGCTACATCAATACTAGTTGCAGTTTTGTTCCAAAGAGGACCCAGATCAAAGGCAATGAATTTCTGGTCAATCAAAATATTTCCCACAATGTAGGCCATGTTGTTAAGATATTTTTCCTCCCTTGACTAGTTCTCTTTTTTCAATTTCATTCAGCTGATACTATTTTTTTGCTCTTCCTTTCCATTCACCTTTACTCTTCTCTCCACTTCTACTACTTTCATCTTCCTACTTTTCTTTTTACTATAAAAACAGTTTATACATGATAGTAGACAGAATGGTGCAACATATCTCTTATTTTCATCAGTCAAGTACTGAGGTTGCCAACCTCTTCTTTCTCCCTCTTTTTGTTAGCTCTTCTTCTTTGTTCCCTTCTTCATTATCTCACCTTCTTGGCTTTTCTTTCCCTACTTTTCCCCCTTTTCTTCTTTTCATGCTGCATATTGATCTCAGAGCCTATCCTCTACTAATACCACCCTGACTATACCTCAGATGCTCCTAGTCTTACTTCATTTTCAAATTCTTTCTTCCCGTTTATACAATATCTTGCCCCTTAACTTCATTGATCTGTAAATATTTCGTTACACATCTTCTCTATTATTTTCCTCTTTTAACATAATGATTCATTGGACAATATAATATGCTCATATAAAAGTCTAAACAGATGATTTATAAAGAACTAGCTTATTCATTGATATTAGTATAAAATATGTAACTCAACTGTGGCTCCTTGTAGTGGCATTTCATTTGTACTTTAATAAATAAATCTTGCCTTAGGGATCAGAAAAGTAAAACAGCCACACTGATCAGGCTTACATACCAGGCAGCAATGACACAGCCCTTTAATTTCAGTAGCTACACAAGTTTACCATAGAAACCAGGAAGCAGTGGTACGTGCCCTCAATCCCAGAAATAGACAGGATTATAAAGTGGTAGGAAACAAATTTCATTCTCGGTCTTATTCTGAGGTTTCCTGGAGGCAGGATCACCAGTTTTGGACTGAGGTCAAGGTAAGAGCCAGTGCCTGTCTGCTTTGCTTTTCTGGTCTTCAGATTAAACCCCAATATCTGACTCATGCTAAATCTCCTCAACTAATCAACAAACAGTGCTGTTTCTGTTTATGAACATTGTGTTTTCAAAGAGCAAGGTGAACATTTGGGACCTTAGAAATTCATATTATTAATAACAATTTATTGTATGTTTATATTTTCCTGAGATCTGATTATTGGAAATTTAATTTCAGCTTCTAATTGTCTTTTTAATTCCATTTCCATGCAACACAAAACTGTGAATGCTTTGTAAAATAGTACTTCATGTACAATTAAGAAAATGAAATGTATGCTTATATTTTATGACAACGATAATAAGAAGTCACAAAATAAAATTTAAAAATACAAGCATAAATAGACTGTGACTGCACAAAACAGACCAAGAGGTGAGTTATCAGCCACACAACTTGTGACCCCAAACTCTAGGCTCTTGGTGCCAGGGCAAAACCCAGTGCTGCTCGCCCACCTGGTTCAGCTTCACTAACCAGCTAGCAGTCAAGCTTCCTGCATATAGTCTGCTCCAACACCCCACATCAATCAGACCCAGTAACCTAAAAGTACCACTCACACCCACCCATCCCTGGAGACTTCAGTGGCTTCGTGAGACACAGACAGTGACTGCATAGAGAGGATATATAATGGCTCCCTGAGACACAGAGAGCAACTGCAATAATCAGTCTAAGAGAGGGTACCTGAGACACAGATACTGACTGCAAAGATTAGACCAAGAGGCAAAGAGGCAGCAAGTCAAGGAAGAGTTGGGTTGGCACCCATTTCTTCAAAAACCTAAAAAGCAACATGGATGATAATACCAGAACCTTTTGGTCGTACAACAGGAATACCTGATCATCCTAATCCAGAAGAAGTAGAAGAAAATAATCTTAAATACAACTTTCTAAAGATACTAGAGTTTCTTAAAGAGGAAATTAAAAAATTCTTTAAAGAAATGGAGGAAAAGACAAAACAATTGGAAGAAATCAATAAATCTCTTTAAAAACCCCAAGAAAACCAAGTGAAAAACAATCAAACAGATGAAGCAAACAGTTCAAGACTTGAACACTGATGTAGAAGCAATAAAGAAAACACAACTAAAGGAATCCTAGAAATGGAAAATCTTGTTTAATGCACAGGAACTATAGATGTAAGCATAACTAACAGAATACAAAATATGGAAGACAGAATCTCAGGTGTTGAAGATATGTTGAAAAAGAAATAGACTCATTGGTAAAAGAAAATGTTAAATCCAACAAGTTCTTAACATAAAACATCCAGGAAATGTGGGGTGCCATGAAAAGATCAAACTTAAGAATAATAGGGGTAGAAGAAGGAGAACTCCAGCTCAAAGACACAGAAAATATATTCAACAAAATCATAGAAGAAAACTTTCCCAACCTAGAGAAGGATATTCCTATGAAGGTACAAGAAGCTTATAGAACACCAAATAGACTGGACCAAAAAAAATCCCCTCACTCTATAATAATCAAAACACTAAACATACAGAATAAAGAAAAAATATTAAGAGCTACAAACGAAAAAGACCAAGTAAAATATAAAGGCAGACCTGTCAGAATTACACCTGACATCTAAATGGAAACCTGAAAGCCAGAACGTCCAATATAGATGTGTGAGAGACACTAAGAGACCATGAATTCAAGCTCAGACTACTATACCCAGCAAAGCTTTCAATAACCATCAATGGAGAAAGCAAGATATTCCATGGCAAAACCATAGTTATACAATACCTATTTACAAAGCCAGCCCTATAGAAAGTACTAGAAGGAAAACTCCAACATAATAAATCTAGTTGCACCCACAGAAACACAGGCAACAGATAACCTCATACCCCAAAGAAGGGAAACACACAAACACTACCTCTGAAAAATAACAGGAATTGACAATCACTGGTTATTAATATCACTTAATGTCAATGGACTCAATAAATCTATAAAAAGACACAGGCTAACAGAATGACTATAGAAACAGTATCTATCCTTCTGTGCATACGAGAAACATCTCAATCTCAAAGACAGACATTACCTCAGAGTAAATGGTTGGGAAAATATTTTCCAATCAAATGGACCTAAGAAACAAGTGCCTGTAGCTATCCTAATATCAAACAAAATAGACTTCAAACTGAAATCAATCAGAAGAGATGGAGAAGGATAATTCATACTCATTACAGGAAAAATCCATAAAGATGAAGTTTCAATCCTGAACATCTATGCCCCAAATAGAAGAGCACTCACATATGTAAAAGAAACATCACTAAAGCTTAAATCACACATAAAACCCCACACACTAATAGCAGGAGATTCAACACCCCACTTTCCCCAATGGACAGTTCAACCAGACAGAAGCTTAACAGATAAATAAGAGAACTAACAGATGTTGTGACTCAAATGAACATAACAGATGTAACCAGAGACAGACATTAGTTTCCAAGCTGCCCAGACCCAAATAATCACACAAAACTATGTTAACTACAACACTGTTTGGCCAATAGATCAGGCATTTTTCAAAATAGCTCTTATATGTTAAATTAACCCATTTCTATTAATCTGTCTATCACAAAGAGGCTGTGGATTACCAGTAAATGTTCTGGGCTTCTGTCTCCTTCAGCAGCTACATGGAGTTTCTTTGATTCCACCTATCACTCTTTATCTCTATTCAGGTGTCCCACCTGGCTTTACTCTCTAAGTGATTGCCGAAAGGAGCTTCTTTATTAACTAATGGTAATAAGACACAGTCACAGTATACAGAGGGGACTCTCATATCATCTCCCCTCTCCTGTCTAAATACAAAGGACGTTTGTAGTTTTAACATAGTAAAATTATAAAAAATAGGTATCTAGCAAGAATTATACATACAATATTTGTTTGTGTCTAAAGTTTTATATTTAATTTATCTTTTATCAGAACTAAGGAAAACTATAACTGTAACTATATATCTTTATCTCCATCAAAGAAGGATATAATATTACCTAAGTAAAAAGAAAGTGAATTGTAAGAAGCTTCCAGAATTCTAGAATTGGCAGAGACATCTCACTGCTTGAACAGTCACCCAAAGTATTTTGTAACATTGGGACATCCATTTTCAGCCTCCAGATCAATAGTGTCTGGCAAATTTTTCCATGAAGCAGGATATTTGAAAGGCTGTTTTGCCTATATTGGCAGATTTTTAATCACTTTCTTCTTTGTTCTGCAAAATGCATGGCAGACACTCTCAAGAAGCAGGAAACCTGAAGGACCATCCCATCTTTTAAGAACTTCAGCAGTCACTTTTTGTGGGTCCTACATATTCAGTTCACACAACATATCGTCAATCAGTCTAGGCAAGAGCAGTTTCTTACCCAAATGGCTAGCCTTGTCACATTGAAGGTAAATTCCATGACAAATTTTTTCAATGCCCATCAACCTCTCTGAAGTAATTGGTGCTGCTAGAAACAAACATGTCTCACTGTCAAGAAAAGTTTAAGCTCTTAAAACCTTTAAATTTAATATTCTGTAGGTCTTTGAGAGTGCTGAAGAATATCTATACATCTGAAATATATCTCTATACATGTAGAAAATCGAACTAACATGACTACAGTTTGACTAATATAGATTACAGTCTATTAATCTGTATTTCTTAATTCTACATTTTTAAATTAGCTGCACAAACATAATACCTTAAACAGTGCAACAAAATTGAACTCAAATATGTATCAAGAAACCAAAATCCATACCAGTGCAAAGTATTCATTTCTATATCCTATCCCCCTTTAAATGAAAACAAACATTTATTAACAAACATTTTGGGAATTTGGGCATTGTTTTTTTCCAAACTGCTTCCTGCTGTTTGTTGGGTGAAGTATTTTTGTGATTTACAGAGACTTTTTGGGGACTCTTGTTCCATCAAACCATATTAGCCTGGAAGGAATCCACAGATTCCCATCCTTTGTGGAAACAAAATCAGAACTTCTTTTCCAAAATAACATATTCTTAGATTCAAATTTTTAAGTCAAGATACCTTTAAAATATATATATAGTGGTTTAGTTAGCAGCCCTCAGAATCAAATATCTCTCTGCAGTCAAAAAAAATCAAAGAAAATACAAGAATATGCATAATGCAGGCTCTCTGTGTAATTCCATCTTTATGTGGCTTATTTTTCTTTACTACTTTCATCTATGATTGTTTTTATTACTTTCACTGTATCTTTAAAGAGTTGTTTTACTTTTTAAACCCATTTATTTTTATAACTGTCTATACTCTTTTTCTTCTCACTCCCAAGCTTAGGTATATTTGCCCAACACTGTGACACACTCAGAGATCTTTTTAATTTGAATCTGTATTACTGCATATCTGTAATCATTTTTCTGAACAGGAGCTCTTTGTTTTAAATATTAAATGGGCATGGCTAGGACAAACTATGTGGCCCTGTCTGTTTGTTCCAACAAGCCCAACACAACAGAGGTGTATTCACTGTCTCTTTAAGTCATGTGCACTGCCCCAGCTCCAGGGACACAGTAGGTTTATGTCATCATTAAGCAACTTGTAATACAGTGCTCACAGACCCCATTTAAGTGTAAGACCACCCAAAAGAGCCAGCATGAACCAGGAAGCCAGATCTTAAAGAAGCCATGCAAATTTTGACGATAACTTGGAGTTGGGAAGACTTTCTTAAAGGAACTGTGTCTCTGCTTCCACAAGCAAACATAACCTAACTAAAAAAAATGTGGTGACCAAGAAGCTGTGCTTAACTCTGTTTGTTCTTTTGTGTGTAGATTCCTTCCCAAGCTCTCTGTTTTGATGTGGATGTGGTTTCCCCATGTTGGGCGCCATTTGCAACCATAGACAGCATGTTCATTTCCTGGTCACCCAGAGCCAAACAATCACACAGAAACTATATTAACTACAACACTGTTTGGTCAATAGTTCATTTTCCTAGGTAGCTCTTCTCTTAAATTAACCTATTTCTATTAATCTGTGTGTCTCCATGAGGCTGTGTCTTACCAATAAAGGTTATGGGAATCCATCTCTTTTGGCAGCTGCATGACATTTCTTTGATTCCATCTACATTATCTCTAGAGTTCTGTTCAGATTTCCCACCTGACTTTACTCTGCTGAGCCATTGGGTGAAACAGTTTTTTTATTAACCAATGATAATAAGACATTCACAACATACAGAGTTGAATCCCACATCAAAAAGATATTTATATCTTTTAACCCAAACACAAAAGAATGTACCTTCTTCTCGATACCTCATTGAACCTTCTCTAAAATTGATCACATATTTGTTAGCAAACTTCAACAGATACAAAAGAGTATTGGAATAATCCCTTGTATCTTATCTGATCATGTTGGCTTGGAGTTAGAATTCAACAACATCACTAATTGCAGCAAGCCTACAAAATCATAGAAATTGAACAGTGTTCAGTTGAACGACCCCTGGGTCAAGGAAGAAAAAAAGAAAGAAATTAAAGGCTTCCTAAAATTCAACAAAAATAAATGCACAACATACAAAAACCTATGGGACATTATGAAAGCAGTGCTAAGAGGAAAATTCATGGCATGGGACTAAGAGCCTACATAAATAAAGCAGAGAAATCTCACACTAGTGACTTATCAGCATACCAGAAAACTCTAGAACAAAAAGAAACAGACTTGCCAAGGAGGAGTAAAAGACAGGAAATAATCAAATTGAGGTCTAAAATCAATAAAATAGAAACAAAGAAAATAATAAAAAGAATCAATAAAACAAAGAGCTGGTTCTTTAAGACAATCAACAAGATAAACAAACCCTTATCTAAGCTAAACAAAATGTAGAGAAAGAACATCCAAAATAACAAAATCAAAAATGAAAAGGGGGGCATAACAAAAAACACTGAGGAAATCCCCAGAATCATTAGTTCATACTTTGAAAACATATATGCTACAAAATTCAAAAACCTGAAAAGAAATGAACATTTTCCAGATAGGTGCCACATAACAAAATTAAATCCAGACCAGATGAACAATTTAAATAGACCTATAACCTATAAGGAAATAAAAGCTTCTGCAAACAGTCTCACAATCAAAAACAAAAACAAAAAACAAAAAACAAAAAACAGGGCCTGAGGATTTCGATACAGAATTCAACCAGAACTTCAAAGAAAAGGTAATACATATATTCCTCAAATAGTTCCACATAATAGAAGCAGAATAAACATTTTCAAACTCTTTTATGAGGCTACAGTTTATGAGGCTACAGTGAGGGAGAAGCCATGTAGCCCTGCCAGAGACAGATGCTGAATGGAACTTTACCTGGTAAGCCACAGCCACATGGCGATACACAGATTAATAGAAATGGGTTAAATTAAAATGTAAGAGCTAGCCAATAAGAAGCTAGAGCTAATAGGCCAAGCAGCCTTCCTACAACAAATTGGCAACCCACATGGTCGACTAAATCCATGTAAAACCAAAGAAAGCTTAAAAAGGAATCCTAGACACAAAAGAACAGAGTTAAGTATGGCTTTGTAGCGGCATTTTCTTGGGTGGGTGATGGGGAATTTTCTTAGCCAATCACCTTTAAGAGGTGGGTCTTACATGGCTTTGCTATGAACCAAGGTAAAATGTGTGCACCTACAGGTGTTCATTCTCTCTGTGCCTTTTCCTGTGGGACATTACTGTGCTTAGGCTTCTTGTTTCCTATTTTGCGAGTTTTCCCCTTATAATAAATAAAATATAATTGTTTTATCCTTAGCTAGCCTGGTTATTTCAACACTTGGCACCCAAAGTATTTGGATATAGAATTCCTAGCCGTGAGTGCCCACTGGGCTTGCCATTTTTCCTTACTCAGCCCACCTAAAGAGAACATGGTCCCCTTGACAGTTGGAAGGAATTCTGCAGGACAATGACCCCTCTCCACAAAAGTTTGTCCTTAGGGTTGGGAACACTGCTTAGGGGTTGTTGATCATTACTTGTATCAGGTACAGGGTTGGGGTGTAAACTATGTTTATTTAAAAGTCATGGGATAATAATAGTGGGTAATAGAGTGAATACATGTGAGTTATTATTTATGGATAATTTACATTGGTATAGTTTTTGTATATTGATACAAGTTCAAATGATATTGTTATTTCTGTTTACAATATTTGTACACCTATGCAAAGTTATTCTGTCAGATTGTATAATGCATGTTTCTACCTCTGTTTAGGACATTTTGTATATTGATATAATCTTTAGGATATATTTTCACATTGTATTATATATTATTCTTACTTCTGAACAAAATACTTATACACTGTTTACATTTTGAGGTCATTGTACTCATTTGCTGCACAATTGTTTACAGATAATTTAATACTCTAACAAAACGCCTTGCTCTTTAAGTTATACAGGTATTAAATAATATAGGCCAATAGTTGTTCATGTTTTTTATAAATACAGTCAGATCAATTAGGTTCTTTAGATACATAGAGATTGTATCCTTTCAAGATAGGTAATCTTCAACCATTTCAAGAATCTGTAGAATATTGCATTTAAATAACTTAGGGTTCTGTTGACATGACACATGATTGCTCCTGACAACACCAATCAATTCCTGAGAGAATGTTGAGCACCCAAGGCTCTAAACTTGGAGTTTGTTTTCTTTTTGGCACAATTGGCCTTAGGGCAAGGAACTGTCCATGCCTCAACCACTGACAAATTACATGGTATCCAAAAATGGATAAGCAGGACACAAGGAAAAATACTGTCAAATCTTGTCAAGATGGGAAGATGGTTTTTAAAAATTTCCTGCCTCTGAAAATGGTCTGTCAGTTACACTAGGCCTTAGGTAAAGTTGGTTGCTTCAACATTGCAAATGAGACTTTGGATGATTGCTCAGGTAGCTAATTGTCTCCATCATATTCTGCTCACTTTGGAAGCTGCTTGATTGCACTTCATGTTCACTCCAGTAATATTATTTCCCTTCTCAGGCCTTTGATAGGGTTGAAGACTAGATAGTTAACTTCCTCTTATGATTTAGCCAAGCTTATTTACAATGCAAGATTTAGACTCCTTGAAATAGAATGCTTATTAAAACATTTCTCATATGTTCCTTGCTTAATATTGCTTACATTGTTTGTAATTTTATACTTGATATCTATTCCTATTGTATATAATTTTTGGGGGGGTTGGATAGCTCTTGTTTAGACAAAAGGGAGAGATGATGGGTAACCTTGTTAGCCAATCATCTTTAAGAGGTGGGTCTTAGTTAAGGCATGGCTTTGCTGGGACCCAAGGTAAAACATGTGCACCCCTGGGTACTCACTCTCTCTGTGCCTATTCAATGGAACATTGCTGTGCTTGGATTTCTTGTTTTCTATTTCATGAGTTTTTCCCCTTATAATAAATAAAATATAATTGTTTTATTCCAAGCTAGCCAGGTTATTTCAACAGGTGGATTCTGTTTACTAGAAGCAAGCAGAGGCATGGCTCTTTTAAAAGAGGTTTTCCTGATTCAGTGGTAGCATAAAAAAGCCACCTTGTTTTGAAACTGCAGCTTCCTGGGCCAAGTTGCCAGTATGAATTCTGACAAGTTCTGGCTATGAAGCATTTAAATGGATTTTGTGAGCAGAGTGCTACAACCTGCTTAATGGTGTGACATAAACCTGCTGTATACCTGGAACTGGGACAATATACATGGCTTGCAGAGATGGTGAATGGATTTCCACCATGTTGGACTAGGCAGAGCAAGGAGGCAAAGCTGTATTTGTCCTAGCAATGCTGCAGCTTAAGGTTTTAAGAAGTGCTTAGCCTTTTAAGAAGTGCTCCTGGAAAGTAAAGAATTACAGAAAAACAAAAGGACAGATTCAAACATAAAAGACCTCTAAATGGGTCACATTGTTGGTTAAATGTACATAGGCTTGGGAGAGAGAAGAAAAAATAAAGTATAGACAGTTATAAAAGGAAGTAAATGGTTTTAAAAAAGCAAAACAAAGTCTTTAAAGAGACAGAGTACAGACAGTCATAGATTAAAAAGAATAAGAAGCAATAAGTCATATAAAGATGGAATGCACACAGAGAGTCTGGATTATGTATATTATTGTGTTTTATTTGATTGTTTTTTTTTACTGTGAAGTAGCTAAGTAACCAACAGATGTATCTTAAAGGTGTCTTGACTTCAAAATATGGGTCTAAAGATATGTTGCTTTGGAAAAGAGGTTCTTCTTTTTGTTTCCACAGAGGATGAGAACCTGTGAAATTCTTCCAGACTTATGTGGTTTGATGGACCAAGACTCCCTGAAAGTCCACCTTGAACCCTCAAAAATTACTTTGTCCAACAAAAAGCAGGAAGCAGTTTGGAGACAACTATGCCCAAATTCCCTAAATGACTGTTTAAAAATGTTTGTTTACATTTAAAGGGGATATGCTATAGAGGTTTGCATTGGTATGGAGCTTGGTTTATTGATACAAATTTAAGGTCAGTTTTCTTATACTGTATGTATGTATTTCTGCTCTTGATTAAGGTATTGTGTTTGTGTAGCTTATTTAAAAATGTAATGTATAATTAACAAACAGATTAATAGAGAGTCATCTATAATAGTCAATATTATAGTCAATTTAGTTAGGTTTTCTAGATTTATGTAGATATATTTCAGTTAAATAGGTATTCTTCAAATATTTCAAAGACCTTGAACAAAACAAGATATTACATGACAGAACAAGATTTAATCAACATACCAAATATGACCTAGTGATTCTCTGGATTTCCTTTATATCTGTTGTTATGTCCCCCTTTTCATTTATGATTTTGTTAATTTGGATATTCTTTCTCCTCCTTTTGGTTAGTTTGGGTAAAGTTTTGTCTATTTTGTTGATTTTCTTGAAGAACCAACTCTTTGTCTCACTGATTCTTTGTATTGTTTTCTTTGTTGATTTCATTTCTCAATTTGATTATTTCCTACCATCTAGTCCTCCTGGGTGAGTTTGCTTTTTTGTTCTTAAAGTTTTCAAATGTTCTGTTAATTCACTAGTGTAGGATTTTCCCAGCTTCTCTATGTGTAGTAGAAGGCTGCTCATTTGTTCCTGGCTGCTTAGACCCAAAATAATCACTCAGAAACTATATTATTTGCAACACTGTTTGGCAAATCACTTAAATGCATTGCTAACTATATCTTACATCTATAATTCATTGATTTCCATTATTTTATACTTTACCACAAGGGTTGTGGGCTACCGGCAGCTTCCAAGTACCAACTTTCTCTTCTGGTATCCCCATGGTGTCTCCTTGTCTCAGCCTACTCTCCCTAAATTTTCTGGCCTGTCTACACTCTGTTAAGCCATTGGCTGAAAGCATTTTCTTTATTTCATTAACCAATAAAAGCAACCCATATACAGAAGGACTTCCCACACCATTTCCCCTTTTCTGTTTAAATAAAAAGAAAGGTTTTAACTTTAACACAGAAAAATTACATATAACAAAACAGATATAAAGCAAGAATTACAGTTACAGTATTTATATCTACTTTATCTTTAATCATAATTAAGGAAAACTATAACTAGCTATTCTTCAACTCCATCAAAGACTCCAGAATGATATAATATTACTTAAGTTAAGAAGAAGTATATTGTAAACAACTTCCAAAACTCTAGAATTGAAGAGACATGTCATTGCGTGGAGAGTCACTCAAAGTTCTTCTGTGTCATTGGAACATCCATCTTCAGCCTACACATCCATAATATCCAGCAGACTTTTCCATGAAGCAGGAGATTTCAGAGGCAGTTCTGTCTGTATTTGCAGTTTGTCAGTCACCTTTTTTCTGTGTCCTGCAGAATGTCTGGCAGACCCTTTCATGGAGCAGGAACCCCAAAGGACAATCTCACCTTTAGACAAGTTCCGCAGCCATTTCTCTGTGGGTCCTGCATGTCCAGTTCATACAGCATAGCATCAAGCAGTCTAGGCAAGAGCAATTTCTTGCCCAAATGACTGACAAATGCCATAAGGAGCCTCTTCAGTGCCCATCATCCTCTTGAAGTAGATTGGTGCTTCAAGGAGCAGATATGTCTCATTGTCATGAAAAGTCCTAACTTCTTGAAAAATTTTAAATGCCATGTCCTGAAGGTCTCTGAAAATTTTGAAGAATACTTATCTGATATATATCTCTATATATCTAGAAAGCCTAACTAACATGACTATAAGCTTGACTATTATAGATGATTATCTATTAACCATATTTCTTAATAATATATTACATTTTTAAGTGAGCTGCACAAACACAATAACTAAATCAAGAGCGAAATATATATATATATATATATATATATATATATATATATATATCAAAACTGATCCCAAATTTGTATCAATAAACTAAGATCCATGTCAATGCAAATCTCTATAGCTTATCCCCTTTAAATGAAAACAAACCTATGCAAACAGTATTTGGAAATATGTGCATACTTCTCTCCAAACTTCTTCCTACTTTTTGTTGGACAAAGTAATTTTGGGGATATTTAAGGTGATCTTTTGGGGGGTCTTGGTACATCAAGCCACATTAGCATGGAATTAATCCACAGGTTCTCATCTTCATGGAAACAAAAGCAAAACCTCTTTTGCATAGCAACAAATCCTTAGACCCAAATTTTGGAATCAAGATATCTTTAAAATTATATAGGTTGGTTTAGCTTAGCAGACCATACAATGAAATGTCTCTCTGTACCTAGCTATTTCACAGCCAAAAATTCAAAGAAAATGCAATACTATACATAATTCAAACTCTGTGAATTTTCCATCTTTATGTGGATTATTTTCCTTACTCCTTTTAATCTATGACTGTCTGTACTCTGTCTCTTTAAAGACTTTGTTTTCTTAACAATTTACTTCTTTTCCAACTCTCTATACTCTTTTTCTTCTCTCTCCCAAGCCTATGTACATTTATCCAACACTGTGATCCTTTTAGAGGTCTTTTTCATCTGAATTTGTCTTTACTATGTATCTGTAATCATTTTTTGACCAGGACCACTTCTTTTTTTTTCATACATTGTTTTGTTTTATTTTTTCCATTCAAAAACATAATTAAAGAAATAAAATTTTTACCTTTCTTCCCCTTCTCCCTGTCCCCTCCCACTACCTCCCCACCCCTCCTCCCTCCCCCTTCTTCCTTGAAAGAGGGCATGGTGCCCTGCCCTGTTGGAAGTCCAAGGCCCACCCCCCTCCCTCCCGGCCTAGGAAGGAGTGCATTCAAAAAGACTCGGTTCTCAAAAAGATAATACATGCAGAAGAGATAGGTCCTGGTGTCATTGTTGAACCCATCAACAATGACACCAGGACCACTTCTTAAATGTTGAATGGCTTGGCTAGTACTAGAGCTGCTTTGCCTTTTAGCTCCACCCAGTCTAACATGGCAGAAGTCTGTTCTACTGCCTCGGAGACTGCTGGTTTGAGCCATCCTCACCACTTCAACTCTGATAATCAGTTGGCCCATGCTGCTACCAAGTAACTTGCAGTACACTCTCCACAAACTCCATTTAAGTGCTCGGTCATCTGAAAGTGCCAGAGTTGATGCTGGCAGCATGGCCCAGGAAGCCACAGTTTTAAAACTGCACGTTTTTTTGTTTTTTTTCTGCTACTGCAGAATCATGAAGAACTCTCTTAAAGGAACTGCCAGAAAACAGAGCAAGAAGCTGTGTTAAACTCTGTTATTTTTTTTTTTTGTGGCTAGGATTCCTTTCTAAGCTTTCTTAGGTTTTACATGGATTTAGCTAGTCATGATGGGCGTCAATTTGTGTAGAAGGCTGCTCATTTGTTCCTGACTGTTTAGACCTGAAATAATCATTAAGAAACTATATCATTTGCAACACTGTTTGGCCAATCACTTAAGCATATTGCTAACTAGATCTAACATCTATAATTAACCCATTTCCATTATTTTATATTTTATCACAAGGTTTGTGACCTACTGGCTGGTTCTAGCTAACAGCTCGTATCTTTCTCCTCTGGTGGCTCCATGACATCTCCTTGACTCGGCATATTCTCTCTATCTTTTATGGCCTGGCTATACTCTGTTAAGCCATTGGCAAAAAGCAGCATCTTTATTCATTAACCAATAAAAGCAACCCATATACAAAAGGACTTCCCATACCATGTATGTAGGCATTTAGTGCTATGAATTTTCCTCTTAACATGGCCTCCATTTTGTCCCACAAATTTGGGTATGTTGTGTGGTTATTTTCATTGAATTTTAGGAAGTCTTTAACTTCTTCTTGGACACATTGATGATTAGGGTGAGCATTGTTTAATTTCCATGTCTTTGTGAGCATTCTGGAATTAGTGTTACTGTTGAATTCTAATTTTAAGCCATGGTGATCCAATAAAATACATGGGGTTACTCCAATTATTTTTGTATCTATTGAGGTTTTCTTTGTTACCTAGTACGTGGTCAATTTTTGAGGTTCCATGAAGTGCTGAGAATAATCTTTTATGTTTGGATGGAATGTTCTATAAATGTTTATTAAATCCATTTGAGTCATAACATCTGTTAGTTCTCTTATTCCTCTGTTAATTTTCTGTCTGGCATATCTGTGCAGTGGTGAGAATGTGGTGTTAAAGTTTTCCACTATTAGTGTATAGGATTTAATGTATGATTTAAGCTTTAGAAGTGTTTCTTTTACATGTGAGGGTGTCCTTATACTTGGGGTATAGATGTTCAGCATTCAGATTTCCTCTTGATTGATTTTTCCTGTGACTAATATGAAATGTCCTTCTTTTTCTTTTTTGATTAATTTTAGTTTGAAGCCTATTTTGTTAGATATTAGGATAGCTACACCAGCTTGTCTTTTAGGTATATTTGATTGGAAAATTTTTTTCAACCTTTTACTCTGAGGCACTGTTTGTCTTTGAGGTTGAGGTGTGTTTCTTGCATGAAGCAGAAGAATGAATTGTGTTTTCATGTCCAATCTGTTCACCTGTGTCTTTTTATAGGTGGGTTGAGTTGATTTATATTAAGGGATATTAATGAGCAATGACTGCTAGATCCCCTTATTTTAGTTTCCATTGTTGGTAATGTTATTGTGTGTGTGTGTTTCCCTTCTTTAGGATTTGCTGCTGTGAGATTATCTATTGTCTGTGTTTTTGTGGATGTGCTCAACTTCCTTTGACTGGAGTTTTCCTTCTAGTATTTTGTATAGGGATGGCAAAGAAATCAGAGAAATATCACCATTCACAATAACCACAAATAGCATAAAATATCTCAGAGTAACTCCAACCAAACAAGTGGAAGACCTGTATGAGAAGAACTTTAAATCTTTGAAGAGAGAATTTGAAGAAGACACCAGAAAATGGAACAATCTCCCATGCTCTTGGGAAAGTAGGACCAACATAGCAAAAATAGCAATTTTACCATAAGCAAATCTACAGATTCAGTGCAATACCCATCAAAATTCTTCATAAACCTCAAAAGAACAATATTCAAATACATACGGAAAAGCAAAAAATCCCAGGATAGCCAAAACAATCCTGTACAATAAAGGAACTTCTGGAGGCATCACAATCCCTGACTTTGAACTCTATTATAAAGCTGCATTACTGAAAATTGACTGGTATTGGCACAAAAAAAGACAGGAGGATGGATAGAACCAAATTGAAGGCCAAGATATCAATCCACATGCCTCTGAACACCTGATTTTTGACAAAGATGCAAAAAATATAAAATGGAAATAAGAAAGAAGAACGAACAAATGGTGCTGGCATAACTTGATATCAACATGCAGAAGACTGAAAATAGATCCCTATCTCTCAGCATGCATAAAACTCAAGTCCACTTAAACATCATAGAAGAGAAAGTGGGAAGTACACTTGAATGCAATGGCACAGGAGACCACTTCCTATATATTACCCTGGTAGCACAGACACTGAAAACAATTAATAAATGGGACCTCCTGAAACTGAGAAGCTTCTGTTAAGCAAAAGACATGGTCAAAAAGATAAAATGGCAGCCTATAGAATGGGAAAAGATATTCACAAACCCCACATCGGACAGAGGGCTGATCTCTGAAATCTACAAGGAACTCAAGAAACTGGTCATCAAAAGACCAAATAATCCAATAAAAAAATGGGTTACAGATCTAAACAGAGAAGTCTCAACAAAGGAATCTAAAAGACACTTAAGGACATAATCAACATCCTTAGCCATCAGAGAAATGCAAATCAAAACAACTCTGAGATTCCATCTTACACCTATAAGAATGGCTAAGATGAAAAACACTGATGACAACTTATGCTGGAGAGGATGTGGGGTAAAAGGAATGCTCCTGAATTGCTGGTAGGAGTGAAAACCGGTAGAGCTCCTTTGGATATCAGTATGGCAATTTCTCACAAAATTAGAAAACAGCCTACCTCAAAACCCAGAAATATCACTTTTGTGTATATACCCAAAGCATGTTCAATAGTACCACAATGACATGTGCTTAACTATGTTCATAGTAGTATTATTTGTCATTGCTAGATCCTGGAAAAGACCTAAATGCCTTTCGACCAAAGAATGGATAAGGAAAATATGGTACATTTACACGGAGTACTACACAGCAGAAAACAAATAATGACAACTTGAAATTTTCACGTAAATGGATCTAGAAAACATAATATTGAGTGATGTAATCCAGGCCAAGAAGACAAATATCATATGTACTCATATCATAAGTGGCTTTTAGAAATAAAGCTAAGAAAAAGAAGCCTACAATTCACAATTTCAGAGAACCTAGACAAAAATGAGGAACCTAAGAGAGACATACATAAATCTAATTTACATGAGAAGTAGAAAAAAATAGGATCTCCTGAATAAATGAGGAGCATGGGGACCATGGGAGAGGGTAGAAGGGGAGTAGAGAGCAAGGGAGGGGAGCAGAAAAAAATATGTAGCTCAATAAAAACAATTTTAAAAAAGCTTAGAAAATATTTCTCAAGGGTCACTCTAGGAAAATTTTTATATCAATACTTTGCTTTCAGATAAAGGTAAAACCAAATAAACTGATGAAAAATCTCAGAACTTATGACAAGCAAGAACTGATTAAGGTTTGTAGGAAGACTATAAAACACCCAGAATATAGCCAGAAAAAATAGTTCAGAGACTAAGATCACTGGATGTTCTTCCAGAAGACCTGGATTCAATTTCTAGCACCCACATGGCAGTTCACAACTGTCTGTAACTTTAATTATAGAGGTCCAGCACCAGACATACATATGGGTGAAACAACACATATATGCCTACAGGAAGAACACCAATGCACATTGAAATGGATTTTCTGCAAGCTGCAGGGGTCCCAAAAAGCAGCCAGTCCCAAGCAGGGATGGCGCACAACCATTTGACAAGAAGTTGGCTGGTCGCTGGCAATCCATCTGGGCAGCTGACTGGTCCCGGTGAGCCATGTGGGCAGGCAGGTGGGAGACACACAGATAGGCACACAATACAGAGTGGAGTTGAACATTTATTAGTGGGTTATGAAGGGGAAAGGAAAGGAAGAGAAGAGGAGAGGAGGGGGGAGGAGAGGTGCCTCTCCGAGAGAGAGACAGAAAGGAGGCTGAGGATGCAAGCAGGAAGGGAGTGGGCGTGGCTTGTCTTTTAAAGAGACAGAACATTACATTCCCATCTCTTTTTTATAATAAAAAGCAGGAGATTCGGCACCACAGGTTAAAGGAATTGGGTTGGCGTAGTCTCAAGGCTGCTTCCTGCTTATTTGTGGGTGTTGTCTTTTGGGAGCGGGAACCTGAGAAGGCTGGGTGCTGGCCACATCCTGGCATAGCTGGTCTCTTTGCTCCTGTCCAGTGTTTGTGGCATGGTAATGTCTGGTGTTTCTTATACATGTTTAAGGTATTGGCAGAACAGAGGACAAAGTTAAATTAAGAGAAAAGAAAAAAATTTTTTTGGACCAGGGAATTGAGGGGGATGTATCTGACCTGTTTAAGGTGGATCCTTCAATTTGGCTCCCTGGAAATCATAAGAATTCTTTGGGTTTGTGAAAACAGAAGTTTTAGACATATGTCAGAATGACTGTGACAGATATTTTTGTACAATGAAAAGTATTTTTAAGACTATGAAAAACATCATGAGAGAGAAATTTGATCTGAAATTTGTTTGGTGAGGTTGTCCTTTTAAATTGACAAAACCTCTCAGCTGTCAAACTGCATCAGAGATCTTTGAGAAAGATAAAATTTTACTTGAGTTACTAATTAAAAAATGACAGAGAATTTACTTGGTTGGCACCCAGAGCTACCATGGTCACTGAAGGTCACATTTGCCTTTGCCTTTTGCTGTTTAGTGCAGGGCCTGCCAGGCTCCAGAAGATCCTGTGGGATAAGAAATCTGTAGGAAGATAAGCCTATCTTGACCTGAGCAGCTAGGCTGTCAATTCCAGTGATTCTGTCCACGTCAGGTGATCTTCAGTTTAGATGAAAGGCAGTTTTACCCAACAGTCAGCACTTGCAATAGAAGCAAATTGCAGATGGACGCTGTTGTGTGCCCATTTGTTTTCTGTCTTCTTTGGAGGAAATAGAGTGCTGCTGCTAGGAGCCAACATGTCTCTTTTTGTTATGAAGTTTTTAATGATTAAATATTTAAATGCCATATTCCCAGATCTCTGAGCAGTTGAGGGCTGTCTATCAGGTAACACTACAGTATAGCATCTGCCTGGAGAACTGGGTCTGAGCTTGACCACACTTGCTCTCAACTTAACAGGTAAGTCTGAAATGAGATGCAATGAACAATTATAACATTAAGTAAAAAAAAAAAAAAATAAGTAAACCAGGGGACAATGCAGGGTATTCTTAAGTAAAGATGGGAGAACCTGGTCACCTGACCTGGCTTGGCGGTAAGGTAACAGAGTTAACACCAGAGAACCAGGCAGGAAATACCTCAGTAAAGATGGCAGAACTTGGTCATCTGACCTGGCTCTCAGCTAAGACGGCAGCAAAGTCACCTGACCCTAATCAAAATGGCGTTGGTCACATGTATGAAAAAGCCACAATTTTTGAGCTGCAGAGATTTTAATCTTAATAAGGGAGACCAAGAAGTGTGATCCACCCTGTGGCTGAGCCTCCATGCCACAAGCTGCAGAGGGGAGCAAAAGGCTGGAACTGAAAAAGCTGCACCACGCCATGCCTGGAATTAAAAAAAGCCTGGGGACGGACATGGATGGCTGCTACCCACAGCTGAAATTGTGAAAACCCACGAAACACCACAAGGCGCACAGTGAGACAGTCTCTCGACTGTGGGGATCTTCGCAAGACTCATGGGGGGCATCCCTCCAGGCCACGAGTGGGAAGGTAAGGCCTGGCTGGATCCAGTCGGGGTGACTGGAAGCCAGAGAGGCCAAAGGCTGCTCTGAGCAGCCTTTTATGGCTAGGAAAAAAAGGAAAAGAAATGGTAAAAAAGAGAAAGAATCTGAGGGACCCTGGGCCCCCAGTTGAACACACTGCACAGAGTGTGTAGTGCTAGCACTGGCTGACTGACCCTGGGTCAGTCCACACACATTTTTAGCTGAGGGAAGCAACCATAGCAGAATTGGGGAGACTCACCAATCGAAGCCGGTGGTGGGAGTAGAAAAAAACCTGGTTTAGGATCCCAGTCCCTGGAAAGGAACTGGAGTGGGAGAGCCCATCTGAGTCATGGCACCAATGAAATTGATTTGCTGCAAGCTGCCAGGGTCCAAAAGCAGCCAGTCCCAAGCAGGGATGGTGCATAACCACTCGGCAGGAAGGTAGCTGGTTCCTGGCAAGCCCTTGTTTCCATCCTGAGGTGAACACATTTTTAAAACATACAGACTGATATAATTCAAAAATTTTTCCACTGTCCAATGTCTTTCACCAACTGCTATTTCTTCTTTCATTAACATTTTTAAAATTAAAGTTAATAAAGAACTCTATATTATCAGCCTCAGCTGATAATTTTTTGGGACTACTTAAGTTCTTACCACCTTGTAAGTTTTGAAGTTAATTACTTACCTCTTGAGTAGTTAATCCAAATGTGGGCCATAGCCAGTTAATATCGCCCATCAAATTTTGAAAATCATTAAGAGTTCATATCTCTCCTGATTTGTAATTTTTGTGGTTGAATTTTCTGTAAACCTATCTTATATCCTACATAATTTATAGAATCTCCTCTTTGAATTTTTTCAGGAGCAATTTGTAATCCCCCAAAAGCCAAAATTGGCTTTACTTCATCAAACATTTTTTTCCTAAGGTATCTGCATCTGAATCAGTCAGTAAGATATCATCCACATAATCATAAATAATAGATTGAGGAAGCTGATGTTGAATTATTTCTAATGACTGTTGTGCAAAATATTGACACAAGTGGAGCAGTTAAACATTACTTATGGCAAGACCCTCCATTGGTATCTAACAGGTTGATTATTGTAAATAGGCATCATGAAGGTAAATTTTTCCCCATCCTCTTCTTGTAGAGGTATAGTAAAAAATAAAAAGGTATTATTTAAATTTTAATTTATTTTTTAAATTTCATCTTCTTCCCCATCCGCTCTTCTCAATGAGTAAGGGTTTCCACGGGAAGTCAACAAAGTCTGGCACATTAAACTGGCACAGGACCAAGCCCCTCCCTCCTGTATTAAGGCTGTGCATGGCGCCCTATCACAGAGAATGGGCTCCTATTGGAGCTATGCACCAGGGATAAATCCTGGTCCTACTGCCAGGTGCCTCAAAGATAGTCCAAGCTTCACCCCTGTCTCCCACATATGGAGGGCCTGGTTTGAACCAGTGGAGGCTCCACAGTTGTCAGTCTAGAGTTCATGAGTGTCCATAAGCTTAGTTCAGCTGTCTCTGTAGATTTGTCCATCATGACCTTGACCTTTCTTTCTCATATATTCCCTCTTCCTTTAAATCATTCACTATAATAGACCAACTCTTTGGTAATAAAGAATTGCAGCAGGGGAATTCCAGGCTGTAAAGGCTATTGACTGGATCATCTTATTAAAAGCTCTCAGATATGTTACTATTTTCCAGATTTCTATTTAATGACAAATATTAGAGAATTTCAAAGACTGGTCAGTTCATCAATATGCTGAATATTTAGGTTTTTCTGTACTAGCGGTTCCAGTCCTGTAGTTTTTCTGATTGTCAATGGCTATTTTTTCATCCACACAGGGTTTTTAATTAACCATTTTAAAGATAAGATTGTTAGTACCTTCAAAAATCAATAGTTGTACAACCTGCTTATGTAAACCTTTATGGTTTGTGAGTGTTCTTAATATTACTTTTTAATATTTTCTCAGAACAATTCTTTATTTTATGCTTTGCTTCTGAGATTGGAAGAATGTTAATCTGTGTTTTCCATTGCCACAACAAATCACGTCCCCATAAATTCATTACTGCATCAACAACATATGACTTTAATCTTCCTATCTGTCCTTCTGGCTCCATATACTCAACCCATATTTTACTTTGTTTTATCTGAGATAAAGTTCCAGTTTCTTGAAGTTGAATATTTACCTCCTGAAGAAGCTAATCAAGATACCAAGGTTTTGGTGAAATTATTGTTACTTCTGTGCGTGTGTCCAATAAACCTACAATTTCAATGATATTGATTTGATTTGTATTTTTAGTATTGGTCTTTGATGATTTATAGCATTTTGCCAAAATATTTATTTTTTGTGTTTGTTTTTTTGTTTGTTGTTTTTGGGGGGAGCATTTTTCTTGAAACTTTTTGTTCTATCTGCTGAAGCTACTCTGTTCTTTTATTTTTTTTCCAAGACAGGGTTTCTCTGTAGCTTTGGAGCCTGTCCTGGAACTAGCTCTTGTAGACCAGGCTGGCCTCAAACTCACAGAGATCCGCCTGCCTCTGCCTCCCAAGTGCTGGGATTAAAGGCATGCGTGGCTGCTACTTTGTTCTTAGCCACATCCAGAGTATTGTGGTTTTTAACAACAGGTATTTAGTCTTTTAATTGTTTTGTTGATGAATTTCTTCAACACTGGTAGGGAATGACTGAACCAAATTTGATATTACAGCCCTAGAGAAGTCCCCTACAGCATTTCCCAATGACAAATGGTTATCTTGCCTATCATATTTTGATGTGCATTCATTAGTCTAATGCTGACCTTTGCCACACCTTTTTAAATAGTCCAGAAGGCAGGGATTTTCTATTTGGATTATCTCCAGAAAAACAAAACAAAACAAAACAAAAACATTGTTCTAGGAATGCTTTATCTACTATTACTTTTCAAATGATCTTGTTTACCACAATTATAACATTTGGCATTTTATCTTCCTTAAAATATCTAGAAATTACTTCTCTTATAAAAGCAGCATCATTAGCATGAGATCCAGTAACAGCTGCATTTCTATGGGTGCTGATCTTGTCTTTAAAGGCCTAATTACTCTTTCGAATTCTGAATGAGCATTTTCAAAAGCCAAAGATTAAATTAATATTTGTCTGACTTCTGGATATAATACTATTCTATTTACATCTAAAATAGACCTTTGAACACATCAGTGAAAGTTTCTTTGGGGCCTTGTATAATATCAGTAAATGACGACTCAAACCTCTTCCCTGATTCTTCAGCCTTGACTCAAGCATTCAAAACTGCTCAACAACACAGGGCCAAGATGTGATTATCTAATACAAATTGTCCTTGCAATTCAGCATATGGCCCTTCACTAAAAAACTGGTCTTGGAAAACATCAAAACCCCTAGCCATATTTTGTTGTTCTATGGACCTAGGATCCTCTGTCCACCATGTTCTCCGTTAAACTGAAAACAAGCATCCAATATTGCCGTAACTAAATCATTCTAGGCTTAGGGAATAATTCTACTCTGAATTGCCCATTAATTAACATCTGCTTCACATAGCATGAATGCATACCATATGAAACAATGACTTTCTTAAATCTCCTCAAATATATTTCCATTGGATTGCATTTAACTTCTTCATAGTCTGAGGGATACCCATTGTCTGTTGGTCATTCTTGTATAATAACTGGATAAACTAAGGTTGGTATTTTAAAAACCTTAGACTGTCCCTCTTTAATTTCATCTTGCACTGGTACAGTAGGTTCTTATCTACATACCTCTGTGTCTGAGCATTTTTTAAATTTTAAGTACTAGGTCTTTCTAAGGCTTACATATTATCAGTGGTAAGTCTTTCTAAAGGTTTTATCTTACTAATAAATTTTTCATATTTGGCACAGCTATTGAAATACTTTTTAAGGATAAAATATGAATTTCTAAACTGATAGCAATTATAATCAGCATTTGTCAATCCCAGATAAGTCGGTTATTCATTTATTTTTTCACATTTTCAAGCCATCCGTTGTAGCACTATGCAGAGTCCTAAATCCCTGTATTGTGATATTCCCCATTTTTAATGTGGGACAGATATTTTGTCTTTTTAATATTACTTAACTCTCTCCTTAATAATTTCGTTGTCCCACAGCACAGTCTGAAATGGTGATCCTGCCTCCTGGAATCTCAGAAGGAGACTGGGTTTGAGAGCTGTCTTGTCCTGTCTTATATTCCTTTCTAGGGCTGAGATTAAAGGCCTGCACCACTGGGATTAAAGGTGTGTGTCATTGTGTGACTACTGGGATGAAAGGTGTCACTAAATGCAGTTGGAATGCCACTACAAGGAAGCTTCTTTTATCAACCATTTTCTGTTGCATTCCCATTATTTCTCTCTACAGATAAACATTGCAATTAGTTTGATGTATAAACTGTCAATTCATTTATAGAGACTTATACATATTATTTTACTATATTCATTTCATTATAAAAATCATGTATCAATATGCTACTGGAACAAGAACACTACACTCAACAACTCCAGATTTTAAAGGTTTATGTATAACAACGGCTCACTTCCTGGACCTTCTTCCCAGCATTGCTTCACATGCTGTTTTTCCCTATTGTTTCTTTGAAAATTTCAAAGGTAGCACAGGAACTTGGGTGTGATTATTCTACACTAAAAGCTAGTTCTGTGAGTATAATACTTTAAAAATAGAATTATTTACTACCAGAATGTTCTAGTTTCTTTACCATGTCGTTGATAAATCCGTACTTACATGCCTGGAGAATGGAAAGTTCTTGGCTAAACACCCAAGACTGTGCCCAGTTGGTTCAGGCCATTTTCTGCTCACCAATTCCTGTGGCTTCTCCACATCTCATCTTCTAGTGTTCTTGTGGTTCAACTCTCGATTTTGAATACACAGATACAGATCAATCTTAGACATAAACTCTGTGTACTTTTCTCTGTAAATAGCCTTTTTCCTTGTGCAAGACTAACCAAACCAGCTTTATACGTGCTTCCCAACCAAAAGTGGCAGGAATGTGGCAAAACTCAATTCAAGCTAGCTTTTATCTTTAAACAGTGTATTGATGTTTAAATTATGCATGTGGCGGTCTATAATTTACCAAAGATCTCATTTCATATGAGAAAATGATGCACAGGGAGTCAGGTCTCTGTGGTGGAATATGCGAGATATTATATCTCCTCTGATGGACATAACCCATGCTGTAAATATCTTTATTCTATATCTAGGGAAAGACACTCTATGCTCAAGCTTGGGTGGGACTCTGCTCAACTTATCATCTTAAAAGAGTTGTTACTTTTGGCTGGTATCTGTAGTGGAATTTTATTTGTATTTCAATAAATAAAGCTTACCTGTAGATCAGAGAGTAAAACAGCCCCACTGGTCAGCCTTACAGACCAGGAAACAATGACACCCACCTTTATTTCCAATAGCCACACTAGTTTGTCATAGAACCTGATGGTAGTGGTGCATGCCTTTAATCACAGAAATAGAAAGGGCTGTAAAATGGAAGGGGGCAGCTCTCACACAGTCTCAATCTGAGATTCCTGGAGGTAGGATCACCATTTCCAACTGAGGTTGAGATAAGAGCCATTGACTAGCTGCTTTGCTTTTCTACCTTCAGGTTGAACCCCAATATCTGACTCTGAGATTTTATTAATCGTGCTTTAGGTATCTTTTACCCACCATGTCAGAGCTCCTGACTATGGAATCTGTAAGTCCAAGTCACCACGTCTAGGAATAAAAGTATGCCTTGCTGAGTTCTATGCTGTGTATCGCCATATCTTTCAGGCCTGCATCATGAAAGCAGAATTTCCGTTCCGTTGGCATCGATACTTCTTTCTCAACTCATTCTCCATTTTCTATTTATTGTCAATCAAGATAATATTCCCACCCACTTCAGAAAATAAAATAATAGCTCTCCTGAATTTTCATCAAGGTAAATGGAGCTTTGCAACAGAAAATTTTATGGCTTTAAGTGAAAAAAAAATTAAGTTGTTTCTAAAACTGTCTGAGGATGATTAAAAGGGTGATTTTGTAAACTGCATCATTTTAACTTCCTGTTTGAGAACTGCTTCTTTCATGAAAGTAGATGAACAAGTAGAAGAGCAAACTAATGAAGCCTGCTGTAACAGTGGTGAATATGACATCAGCTTCCTATCATGTTAGAATATGCAGCAAGGCTCTGTGCTATAATCTTTATGGTTGTTTTTCCTAATTAACAGTTCCTTTTGTGTTTTCCTTAGAACACACATGGCTCCAAGCACTTCATTTCATATACCTCAAGTTGTGAGATACGACAATATATATGAAGTTATTTAGACTATGTTGCAATTCTGAATACTACAAAGACACTTGCTCAACTATGTTCACTGAGGCTTTATTCATAATAGCCAGAAACTGGAAGCAACCTGAATGTCCTTCAACTATAGAAGATTAAAGAAAATGTGGCACATTTGTACACAATAGAGTATTGTTCACCTGATAAAAAAAGACATCATGAAATTTTCAGGCAAATGAATACAACCAGAAAAAAATAATTCTGAATGAAATAACTTAGACCCAGAAAGAAAAATATGGTATGCATTCATATATAAGTGAATATTAACTGTTAAGAAGTGAAAATCAAGCTATAATCCCCAGACCCAGAAAGGTTAGGTAGAGGGAAGTGCTCTAGAGGGGAATGCATGGATCTGTCTTGGAAGGGGAAATAGAATCATTTTTGCAGGTGGACTCTGGGCAGGTGGATATGGGAGCAGGAGGGATCAGGTGAAAATGGAAGGGATAGAGAGAGACAGCACAGGAAGAGACAGCTGGAATGGGGGGCATTTGGGAGTAGTGTGGGTACCTAGTGCAATAGAAACTTTATAGAATCTATGAGGGTGATCCTAGTGAGGACTTCTAGCAATGGAGGATACAGAGCCTTAACCGTCCATCATTGGAGTGAGTTAAGGCTTCCAGTAATGGGACTGGGTTGCATTTGGTTGAGTTGTTGTATTCTAGTCTCTTTAGTTCTGAAAGGTACCATGAAGAATATGGAAAGAGAAACCTGGACACCAACCCAGCCACAAAACCCTCCAGCTGCAATCTATACTACATGGATGATATTCTGGGGCAATAGCGGCACAGAACTTGTGGGAGTGGCCAACCAATGTTTGGTTTAACTTGAGACCCACTCCTCAAGAGGAAGCCTATTCTCTACACTGTCTGGATGGCAAGAAACCAGAGACTGTATAGCCCATAAATATAAAGTAGAACCAAACAAGACTGACACAAAGAAAAAAGAAACAAAATTCAATTAAATGATTTCCAATGACATTTTGCTATACTCATAGATCAGTGTCTCGTCCAGTCATCATCAGAGAAGCATCCTCGAACAGCAGCTAGAAGTGGATGCAGAGACATCATGTGGAAAGAGAGTCTAAATTGGAGGTCTTTATCTGGTCCCTCAGAACCTGGGAAATCTCACAGAAGAGGGGAAAAAATTGTAGGAGTATGGAAAGTATGGAAGGTATAGAGGATACCAGGAGAACATAGCCCACAGAATCAACTAAACAAGGCCCATAATACACTCAGATAAACTGAAGCAGCAAGCTCCGGGCCTACAAGGGTCTGCACCATATCTGCACATATGTCAAAGCTGCTAGATTGATGTTTTTGTGGGACTCCTAACAATGGGAGCAGGTGTGTCTCTGACTCTTTTGTCTCACTTGGGACTCTTCCCTCTTATTGGATTGCTTTGTCTAGCCCAGATATGCAGGGGCTTTTGCCTTGTCTGATTGTATTTTGTTTTGTCATATTTGAGTGTTGTCTCTTGGAGGGCTGATGCTTTCTAAAGGGAGACAGAGAGGGGAAGTTAATCTGGGGGAGGGGTGTGAAGCTGGGAGGAGTGAAGGAAAGGGAAACTGTGGTCAGGACATGTTGCATAAGAGAAGAATGTGTATTCAATTTTTAAAATACCATCTGGATCCATTAACAAACAAAGATTCATTTTTATTTTTATAGAAATATATGCATGAGTATTGCGCGCGCACGCGCGCGTGTGTGTGTGTGTGTGTGTGTGTGTGTGTGTGTGTGTGTGTGTGTGTAGGCCAATATTGCTTGGTGCTCTCTAAAACCAGAAGAAGGCAACCTGAAACTGGAGTTACAGTGTGAGCTGCCTTGTGGGTACTGGGTTCTGATCTCAGGTTCTCTGCAAGAGAAAAATGCTTTTTATTGCTGAACCATGTTTTCCAGCACCAACACAAATGCTAAAAGAATGGAAGATACAAAACAGATGCATTCTTTAGGTGCCAAATTTTGCTCTCATTCTACCCAAATTAAATTTAGACCATAATAGGCTTTTGCATATTTGCAGATATACATATGCCTGAGCCATATGAAAGACATGAGAAAGATTACTGATGCCCATGGGGCGTGACTGAAACAAAAGGATCTAAGAAGCAGTATGTGGTATGTTTTGTTTGTGACTAACCTGGGTGGTATGATGCCATGATGATGGAGAAACACCCAGTAAAATACTGATTCAGTACGCTGAAGACTGCAGATAAAGGTTTGAGATAGGCCCTTTTTGTTGTTGACTCTCATTTAAACCATCACCTACCAGTTGGATGTAAAAGAAATTAGTATTTGGGTTTGTACATAATAGCTTTTAAGAACATACTCAGAAATTAAAGGTACTGTTGTGCTTTATGATGTTGTGGAATATTCCTTTACACTATGTGAAGATATATCACTGTGATTGATTTAATAAAAAGGACATTTGGGGCAGAAAGACTATGAAAAAGAAGGATACAGACACCAAGAGACTCAAAGGAAGCAGAAAAGTGGGATTTACAGTATATAGATAAGGTAAACAAACCTCAGAGCAATGCACATATTAACAGAAATGGGTTAATATAAGTTATAAGAGCTCAAAGCAATCCTACACTATCAGTCAAGCTCTCATAATTAATGAAAAGTCTCCATGTTGTGATTTGGGAGCTAGCTGGTGGGACAGAGAAAGCCTTGCTACAAATATGTTTACTCCCAATTCAGACTTTATCTTCACTGCTTCAAAGCCTCATGCTGCTCCTGGGTGAGCTGATAGATGCTATCCTGAAGATCTGAATGTCAAGACTGAATGGATTCTGTAGGTGCCAATAAGAACCCCATACCAAGTCTGTTTGCATGCACAATTTTGGGGTAGAGTGAGGGTAGATTAATGAAATCAGAACTGGTAAATCCATTGAAAAACTGTTTTCTTCATAGAAATCTTATGATGTAGTTAGATAATATTCTGAAGTCAGAATTCAGTTTACCAAGGAAGGATTAAATATTAAATGCAATTGCTTTTGACTCAGTTTACTGGGGTCACTAGAAGTATTCTGAAATCTCTGTGTTAAAAGGGAGAGAAGTTAGTAAAGAATTCTATGTTTGAACTCATAAAAGGCAAGCAAAATTTAAAACATGGGTGTGATGAAAACTGACAGGCAAGTAGCAACATTAAATAACATGTCACAAAATAACAGTCAATATTTCAGATATTTAACAAGGATGACCACTCAGAGATGGTTCTGTAGCTTGCCAGCAGCATATAAAAGTAACAGCAAGAAGATAATAGAGTGAGAGATGGATGGGGTCAAGAAAGACCTGGGGGAAAGGTGATGGCTTAGAGAGCAAAATAACCATTATAGTGAGATCAGGGTGATGTCTTTTTATCCCAGTTTTCGCTGGGGGCCAGATAGTTGACCTCAATGAAACAAAGATATCTTGACTATTATAATAGGAAACATAACATTGGGATTTCGTTCATTTTAAAGCAAATATTATATAATTTGAAAATTTCTATTTATCAAATAGTTTAATACAGATTAAAATATTTTATTTCTATATATAAATATATGTGTAAAACAAGTAGTGTAATACAGATATTAAATGCAATTTTTAGTTTGGAAACCACAATTGTATCTATAAAGTATTTTTGAATTCATGCAGCATTAGACATCATGACTGACTTTTACACTGGTGGTAATCCAGGATGGGGAGTTTCTTACTTCTGTTTCCATTGACCCACTCAGTCATACCCTTTATAAAACAGTTCCCACTACTGTTTATAGTTCAGACCTTTGTTTCACATTTATTGAATACATTATTAGCACAGCCCATCTCTAGGTTTTTCTTTCTTTTTCTTGTGTAGTTATGTTGGTGCTCATGCCACTCATCTTCAACAAACTTTGTTGCTGGATAAAAAACTTTATAACCTATGGCCTGACATTCACACCTCCCTAAAACTGGGTGACTTGGTACAGCATTGTGGTACAGTGAAAAGGAGTAAAATGGTGCCAGACCTGGATTCCTAAACAGCTATGAAGCACTTGCAGAACTTCAAAATTGAACAAAGTAATTATTTTCCATGAGATGCAGCTACCTCATTCTTAAAGTTGGAGAATACTATGATGCCTGGAGTGAAAGGTTGTTTGGGGAACCATATTTTTAAAAGAATACAAACACTTTGTTGAGAAAGCCAAACTTTATCCTTGTTATTGTCCATAATACTTCGTCCCATCTTTTCTTTCATGATATACTCTTTACTCTTAAGTTTTTAATATTATTCACAAACAGCAGTGTTTCCCTTATCTGACTTTGGGTATTAACTCCATGGTTCATATTTGCAAATGTAACACATAATCATTAATTTAGTCTGTTAAATTCTAAAGGTTAGAAATCTAAAATGTTTTTTTCATGACTAACATCAAGTTGGTGGTATTTCTCCTGCAGGTGCCGGGGTCAGTGTCCTTGTTTCCTTAGCTTCCAAGGCTGCCCAAATCTCAGCACTGCATCTGATCTTGATCTCTCCTTCAAATCTCTGCTGCTCAGTCCCATATATAAGGACCTTCCTTCTTAATCACACACAAATTCCTACATGAAGTTACCCTGCAGATAGCCCTTAGTGATAGGGATTAAAATGTGCATAGTTTAGGATCATTTTTTTTGGTTCACATTTTGCTGAGTGTCTGTGCATGCTAAATTGCGGCAGAGTTTAGGTTCTCTGACAGTACTTGTTTCCACCTGGAACATTCTCTGTTCTCATTAAGATCCCTCTAGCAAAAGAACTATTGTTTTTCTTTGCTTGCTTGTTATAGGGTCTTTTCAAGTTTGCATTCTTCCTGTAACAATGTTCAGTGAGCATATTGGCCATTACTTTTTCCTCTACTCCTCACTGTTCATGTTTGTGAAGAAAAGTCCAAAACTATGAGGAGATCCTCAAGAGATACAGGTGGGAAAGAGGATGTCAGGTTTCTCGGTCTAGCACCCTGTAGGACTGAATGGAATGCATCAGAACATACCACAGTGGAGGACTGGAAAGGAAAAAAATCTGCCTGCCCAATGAAGGTAGCAACCAAATGATGAAGGGTTATATTGTTTACTTCCATAAAAACCCAAGAGTTTCTGTTGCTCATGATAGAGATAGAAGGAGGCTCTGTAGACACTGTGAACACCTCCCTGAATCTATTTAAATGTTGTTTGAGTAAAAAGAGAAATAAGAAAGACGCTTCCTTTCTTCCTTCCATTTATTTATTTCAAACATTATATCCCATGAAGAACTTGAATGTGTAATATTTCTGTCTCACATTTCTGAGGGCTGGAATTACTGGTATGTGCCACCTTGCCCAATTGGTCAGTTACCTATTTGTCCAGGAAGCTCTGCCTAGGCATCTGGATGAATGACTTATATTATGAACATATTCATAAGGCCCAAGGGGATTTTAAAGGAAAACATTGTCAGCTAATATAGAGGTTATATGTTTAGAAAAGTAGTAAATGTTTTTGGTTACATTGCGTTGGACTAGAAGGATAAGACTCCTCTTACACACATAATAATAGACAATGGACACTGTGGTTTTGTTTTTCAGTTGTTTTTTTAAGATTAAAATGAGGTGTTTTTTTCCCAGCTAAAAGACAAAAATTTTTGAATAGTAATTTAAGTCCAGCATAGTTGTGACTGACATTGTAGCCTAATTATGGAAATGTTAAATGTGAGAACTTTTTTAGCCTTCTTTAAAGAAAGTTATTATAAAAGGATTTGTCCACAGAATGGAATTCTTTAAATGCAGATAAATTTTAATTAAAATAACTTGATATTTTCCTGTATCTTATGATAATTATATAGACAATGCAATACTTACTGTATTGAAGTTTGAGAAAACGGTGATTGTGGACAAGGACAGAGACTACAGTGCTTAAAAATAAGATATAACTACACACAGCAACTAACAGAATAAAACAGGCTATAAGCTGATCAAAATTCATCAGCAGCAGAGTTTAATTCCATGGTACTGTATTGTTATCTGTCAAACATTCATACAATTAGGAAAAAATATCTCCCAGCGTTTCCATGGCGCTTGAACATTCCAGTGGAGCAGGCAGCCCACACAAGGCCAAGGAGCCATAAAATATTAATTTAGTACAAGCATGCATTCGACAGTCTGAACATTTATTATAGGTTAGAACAATTTTGCCCTAACAAGTGACTCAGTTAAAATGAACACTGCCAAATATTACAGAACAGGGCATACCTTCCTACAATCTTACAAAGTGTTTTTTAAAGCTTAAGATAATAAAAAACCATTTGCATGACAGAGTTTTCCATTGCTTCTAGTTCTACCTCCTGAGAAATGAAGAGGAGGGTGGTTAAACACCATCAATTAGAAAGGTGGTTGTGGTTTTTGCAATAATAGGGTGGGTGGGACATGATGAGATTGTGGAACAGGCAGGTTTGTTTCCTTTAGAACATCTGTTCAGGACTTAGAAGACTAATGAACTTTTACTCAGAAAAATAAAAGGACTTTTGTCATAACCAATGTCAAAAAACATCTGAAAGGGAGAAAGAGAACCTGAATTCTGTCTGGCCGTTCCTAGCAAGGGTTCATCAGCATAGCAGAGAAAGCTCCTCAGAAGAATGATGTGCTTCTATCTCATATTAGAGGTACGGAGCTCTATAAAGTTTTGACTTATATTAGGACCTATATTGTATAAAACTTTTGAATGAAAATCTTGTTTCATTCCCAAATATTCCTTCACTTTTTGAAAGTATTTGTAGAGACTGACATTTACAGGTAGCTTTTTGTAAAAAAAAAAAAAAATTTAAAAGTATAAACAGAGCATTCACTGCATATGACTGCATATGATTCTGGTTTTGCTTGAAGTGACTCATTTGGCATTACTCATTTCATTAACACTCCCTGAGGGCATTTGTGACTGAAATCATATGGTGAAGGATGCCTGATATTTAGTAGATGCCATAAAGCTATCATGCTAACATCATGTTGCAAGGAGGGCCTGCTTGTTCATCCTGGCCGCCCGGCTAGCCTCGCCCCAAAATAACCACCCAGAAACTGCATTAATTAAATCACTGCTTGGCCCATTAGCTCTAGTTTCTTATTGGTTAATTCTTGCACCTCAATTTAACCCATTTCTATTAATCTGTGTATCACCATGTGGCAGTGGCTTACCGGGTAAAATTCCCAGCATCTGCCTCTGGCGGATCAATGAAGTCTCTCTCTCACTCTGCTTTCTTTATCCCAGAATTCATTTCTGTTTTCTCTGCCTATCTAAGTTCTCCCCTATCAGGCCGAGGCAGTTTCTTTATTCATTATCCAATACAAGCAACACACAGAGGGGACTCCCACATCAACATCAGACACGTATAAGCAAAATTCTCAAAGGTAGAAAAGAATTCAAAACATATAGACACATTTTTCTTGTGCTTTCATCCATGTTTGACTTCTCACTCTGAAGCCATCATTTCTTCAGCTTTCTAGACCCATGTGACCATTAAAAGCCTTGTCTTTTAATGACTATAATATGGGTATCTAAATGTATGTCTCAAAGAAGGAAATACACATTAAATTAAATGAATGCTCTTCTCACTTTGAAAATTATTTCTCCAAAAGTAAAAATGAACACTAGGAATTCACAATTTAATTATGAAAACAAAAAAAATTGTAAAAATCCAGACATTTGCACAATTTTATAAAATGAATACTTCATTTTATCTTTATGAGACTACCAAGAGGAAGTTGCTGAATCTTATTATTCTTCTTTATTCAAAGACTTTCTAAAACTTACCTCTTAAACAGCTCTCGTAAGGCAGGGAAAAAATTCAAATATAATCCAATTCAAGAGTACAAGTTTTCAACATTACCAAAGACACAGAAGAATGGAATAGGAATAAAGGAAAGAAGCAGAGGGAAACAAAAAAGTAAAGGAGAAAAGCTGTCTATTCTTTATCAGTTTAATTGGTGACATTGACTTTTGTGGGTTTTGTGTTAGTTATAATGTTAGTGAAGGCTGGAGAAATCCCGAGCTCAGAACTTTTAAGAGCAATATTGGTAACATTATCAAGGACTGGGTACATGACCCATATTCATCCGGAGTGATGGTTAGGCATCTGGCTTGAAGGTATGTGTTTATTTTAAACATAAATGTTAAAATGCATCCTTAGAAATTTTTGGAAAACATTTGTGCCCACTAGAGAATAGGGTTCATGGCACAGATGTAGAACAGGGATCCTACAGGAAGGATCTGATAGGCTGCTGTGAGTTGTAAGAACAAACCAAGTCTGCAACCTAAACTATCTCTGATATCTGTTTAGTTAAGAGTGCTATTAAAAGGCTTTTGAAATTTCAGAAATTCTGGTAATGAAGCTTGTTTGTTGATGGCAGCTAAAGGCAACATAACTGAGGCAAGTGTCCGAAGTCTGAGGATTTGGAGCTGGGGTTATAGTTTCACTGGTAGCATGCTCTTGGGTTCAATATTTAGCATTACCTAAACTTGAGCATCCATTGGCTGGGTATGGTGGTCCAAACCCATAATCTCAGAACTCAGGAGGAAGAATCAGGAGAGTGAACAGTCTAATGCCATCATCTTCATGTAAAGACTGAGTTTGAAACCAACCTGGCATACACAAAACCCTTTCTAAAAGGAATTTATATAACTTGACCTAGCACAACAATTCCAACACAGATGTTTTACAACAATGACATATTCAGAGATATGCGCAGTTATATATCAGATTACCTGGTTTCCTATACTAGGAAAGTATGAAAGAATTTTTTTTGAGACAGGGTTTCTCTTTGTAGCTGTGGAGCCTATCCAGGAACTCACTATGTAGACCAGGCTGACCTTGAATTTACAGAGATTTGCCTGCCTCTGCTTCCTGAGTGTTGGGATTAAAGGCGTGTACAACCACCACCCACCTAAGAATATTATTTTAATAAACAGCAAGAGATAAAAAGGAAGACAAACCTAAATTTCCTAGACTCGGACTTTGAATGCTTGGATCCCAGAGAGTACCACATATAAGAAAGAAGATAGAGCCTCACTAGAGGATATATGTCAATAGGAATAGGCTTTGAGACTTTACAGTCTGCTGTCAGCGGGATTTCCCTCTGTATGCTGTGAATACCATTGGTTAATAAAGAAACTGTCTTAGGCCTGCACAGGGCAGAATATAGGTAGACAGGGAAAACTAAGCTGAATGCTGGGAGGAGGAAGGCAGAATCAGTGAGAAGCCATGGAGCCGCTGGAGGAGAAAGATGCAAACAACCAGTTGGAAACTTGCCGATAGGCCACGAGCCTCGTGATAAAATGTAAAATAATAAAAATGGGTTAACTTTATGTGTAAGAGCTTGCTAGGAATATGTTAGAGTCATTGGCCAAGCAATGTTTTAATTAATACAGCTTCTGTGTGATTATTTCGAGTCCGAGTGGCCAGAACGAACAAGCGATTACCTACGATATGCTTCCTTCCCTTCCTATTCACCTTATACTTCCTGCGTGTAAATGACATGTAACCAGCTGGCCTCTTACTCCTCTCTCCATGCCTACCTGCCCTGCTTTCTTGTCACCTCCACCATGATAAGCCATACCCCTCTAGAACTGAAGGTCAAAATAAACTCTTTAGTCATCAAGATGCTTTGGTCATAATGTTTTAACTAGTGAAAAAATTAACTGATAAGCTATAACACATTCATAATGTAAAATAGTATATACATATCTATACTTTTGCATCTACAAATTAGCAAAATACATTAAGTTATTAAAATAGTATATATCAAAATTTTAAATATATTATTTTGAACCAATAGAATTAAATTCTGTATATATACATATATCATAAACTCACATATACGTATGTGCATTATATGAATACATATATTAAAATTGTCCATTTCTTTTAGATTTTTTTCAGTTTTGTGGAGTATAGGTTTTTAAGTATGATCATACAGTTTTTTGGATTTTTTGTGTGTGTGTGTCTGTTATTATGTCCCCATTTCATTTCTGGTCTTCTTGTTTTAGATATACTCTCTGATCTCTAGTAGCTTTGAAAAGGATTTCCCTATCTTGTTGCTTTTCTCAAAACACCATCTCTATGTTTAATTGAATCTTTGTATTATTCTTTTATTTAATTTTATTGATTTCAGAACTTAGTTTATTTTCTGCAGTCTAATTCTCTTGGATATGTTTGCTTCTTTTTGTTCTAAAGATTTCAGATGTGCTTTTAAGTTGCTATTATGAGATCTCTCAAATTATTTATGTAGTCACTTAGTATTATGTACTTTCCTTTAGCATAGCTTTCATTGTGTCCCTAAAGTTGTTGTGCATTCATTTCATTGATTTCCATGAAGTCTTTCATTTCTTTCTTTATTTCTGTCTTGACCCAGTAGTAATTCCATAGAGAACTGTTCAGTTTCCATGAATTTGTAGGTTTTCTGTTTTTTTTTTTTTTCTGGTGTTGTTGAAATCCAGCATTAATCCATATTGGTCTGATAGGCTAAAGAGAGTTATATCAACTTTCTTGTATCTGTTTAGATTTGTTTCATGATTAACTATGTATTTAATTTTGGAGAAAATTTTGTGAGTTTTGAAGAAGGCTCATTCTTTTGTGTTTGGGTATAATGTTCTATAGATAACTCTTAGGTCCATTTGAGTCATAAAGTCTGTTGTCTCCAATATTTTTCTGTTGAATTTTTCTCTGGATGATTTGTCTTTTGGTAAGAATGGGATATTAAAGTCTCCAAAAATCAATGTATTAGTGTTTATGTAGAATTTAAACTTTAATATTGTTTATTTTACAAAATGCCTGCCCTTGCATTTTGTAGATAAATATTAAAAACTGAAATATCATTGGTAGATTTTTCTATGGGTGAGTATGAGGCACCCTTCCCCATCACTTTTGTTTAATTTTGATTTGCAGTCTATTTTGTTAGATATTATAATGGCTACACCAGCTTTCTTCTTAGGTTCATTTGCTTAAAATATCTTTTCCCAACTCTTTAGTCTAATGCAATATTTATCTTTGATGATTTGGTATGTTTCATGTATACAATGGAAGAATGAATCCTGTTTTGACATCCATTCGATTAATCTATATCTTTTCTTTTTAATTTTTTCTTTTTATTTTATTTTTATTGAGCTCTACAGTTTTCTCTGCTCCCCTCTCTGCCTCTCTCCTTCCTTCAACCCTCTCCCAAGGTCCCCATGCTTCCAATTTACTCAGGAAATCTTGTCTTTTTCTACTTCCCATGTAGATTAGATCTATGTAAGTCTCTCTTAGTGTTCTTATTGTTGTCTAGGTTCTCTGAGATTGTGATTTGTGGGCTGGTTTTCTTTGCTTTATGTTTAAAAACGACTTATGAGTGAGTACACATGATAATTGTCTTTCTGGGTCTAAGTTCCCTCATTCAAAATGATGTTTTCTAGCGCCATCCATTAGCCTGCAAAATTCAAGATGTTATTATTTTTTTCTGCTGTGTAGTACTCCATTATGAAAATGTACCACATTTTCCTTATCCATTCTGTGGTCAAAGGGCATTTAGGTTGCTTTTAGGTATATCTTTTCATTTGGGAGTTGAGTCCACTGATACTGAGGGATATCAGTGCCCAATGATTAATTCCTGTTATTTTGTTGATGTTTGCTTTAGTGATGTGTGCAGGTGGGAGTTGTTTCCCTCCTTTGGTTTTGCTGGCATGAGATTATTTATTTCCTGCATTTTCATGGTGAAGTTGACATTCTTGGGTTGGGATGTGCCTTGTATTACCTTCTGCAGGGCTGGATTTGTAGAGGGATATTGTTTAAATTTGACTTTGTCATGAAATAAGTTGTTTTCTACGTATTAATGTAGAGTAATGATTAAGAGTTTTGCTGGGTATAGTAGTCAAGGCTGGCATAAGTATTCAGTACATCTGCCTAGGCTCATCTGGCTTTAGACTATTCATTAAGAGGTTTGGTGTAATTATTTATAGCTTGTTTCTTTTCCCTTACACCTTTTTAATATTCTGCCTTTGTTCTGTAAGTTTAGTGTCCTGATTACTAAGTTATGAGGGGAATTTCTTTTCTGATCTAGTCTACCTTGTGCTGTCTATGCTTCTTTAACCTTTATAAGCATCTACTTCTTTAAGATTAGGAAAATATTCTTCCATTATTTTATTGAAATATTTTAAGGCCTTTGAGCTGGGAATCTTCTTCTATTCCTATTATTTTGTTGTTTTTCTTTTTATATTATTACAGATTTCCAGGATATTTTGTTTCAGGCAGTTTTTAGATTTAACATTTTCTTTGACAAATTTATCTATTTTTTCCTATCATATTTTCAATACCTGAGATTCTTTTATCTCTTGTCTTCTGTTGATGATGCTTGTTCCTGTAGTTCTGTTCACTTGCCTAGACTTTTAATTTCCAGAATTACCTTAATTTGCATTTTCTGTATTGGACTGTTTTTAAGTATTGGACTGTTCTTAAAATATTTATTAGGTTTTTTCCTTAGTTTTTATTGTAAGATTTACTAATTTCCTCAAATTTTGGTTTCTATCTTTGATTTATTTGATGAATTTATTTGCTTCTCTTTTCGGAATCTCTGTCATGCTCATACAGTTTGTTTGGAAGAATTTTTCCTGTGTTTCAGTTCTGTTGGAATATTTAGTGTTTGCTGTTGTGGGATAACTGGGCTTTGGTGGGTTTTGTGCTGACATCTAGGCATCTGGGTTTGGGGTGATTATAGTTTTAGGTGTTTATTTCTGAGTTTGTTTTTGTTGGATGTGTGTTCTGTGCCATGGTTTCTGTTTCCACTTTGGTCTTCTGGCCAGTGTGGCCTGTGGTTGAACAGTCCCACTCAAGTTTCAGACTGGAGAATGGCAACAAGAAGAGGACAGTTTGGGGTTATGGTTGGGGGGACACCAAAACAGCAGGAGAACTCCATGGGTGGGTAGCTCTCCTGAAATTCTGGAATCTGGTGACCTCTTGTCATGTAAGGGCTCTCTGCCCTGTAGAATATTTTTCTATTGCAAGGAGGCTGCTTGTTGGTCCCTGGCTACTCAGCCCTAAAATAATTACACAGAAACTATATTATAAACCACTGCTTGGCCCATTAGGTCTAGCGTCTTATTAGATAGCTCTTACATTTTAATTTAACCCATCTTCATTAATCTGTGTATTGCTACGAGGCTGTGGCTTACCAGATAAAGTTCCGGCTTCTGTCTCCAGCACTGCTACATGGTTTCTCTCCTCTGACTCCACCTCCTTTCTCCCAACATTCAATTCAGGTTTCCCCGCCTAGCTCTACTCTTTTGCCCTATCACAGACCAAGACTGTACTTTATTTACCAGTGGTATTCACAGCATACAGAGGTGAATCCCACATCACCTCTCCTTTTCTGTTTAAATAAAAGTAATATTTCAACTTTAACATAGTAAAATTACATAAAACAGTTATCAAGCAAGATTTACATTTACAATATTTATATCTACTTTATCTTTTATCATAACTAAGAAAAACTTAACTATCACTATCTATTCTTCAACTCCATCAAAGACTCTAGAAGGATATATTACGTAAGTAAACAGAAAGTGCATTGTAAGCAACTTCTAAAACTCGAGAATTGACAGAGAAATCTCGCTGCCTGGACAGTCACTCAAAGTTCTTCTGTACTATTGGGGCATCCATCTTTATCCTACTAGTACATAGTATCCAACAGACTTTTCCATGAAGCAGGAAGTTTCAAAGACAGTTCCACCTATATTGGCAGTTCTTCAGTCACTTTCTGTGTCCTGCAGAATGTCTAGCAGACTCTTTCATGAAGCTTGAACCCTGAATGACTATCTCACCTTTAGGCAAGTTTAGCAGTCATTTCTCTGTGGGTCCTGCATGTCCAGTTCATCAAACAATCCAGGCAAAAGCAGTTTCTTGCTCAAATGTCTAACCAACTCCATAATGAGCCTCTTCAATGTCCACCTTCATCTTGAAATAATTGATGCTGCCAGGAACAGATGTGTTTCATTGTCATGAAAAGTCATGTTATTAAAACATTTTAAATGCCATATTCTGAAAGTCTCTGAAAGATTTGAAGAATATCCATCTAACTGAAATATCTCTCTATATATCTAGAAAACCTAACTAACATGACTACAAGCTTGACTATAATAGATGATTATCTATTAACCTATATTTCTTAATTATACATTTTAAATGAGCTGCACAAACACAATACTTTAATTAAGAACAGAAATGTATGTATAACAAAACTGACCTTAAATTTGTATCAATAAACCAAGAGCCATACCAATGAAAATCTCTAGCACTTTTCTGTCTAAATAAAAAGGAAGGCTTTAACTTTAGCATAGTAAAATTACACATACAAAACAGATATGAAAAAAATTATAGTTACAATATTTCCTTGTGTGTCTAAAGTTTCATATATAATTTATCTTTTATCATAACTAAGGAAAATTGTAACTATCTGTCTTCAAAACTTCAAAACCCCCAAAAGGATATAATATTACCTAAGTAAACAGAAAGAACATTGTAAACTACTTCTGAAGTTCTAGAAATTACAGAGACCTCTCCCTGCCTGGACAGTCACCCAAAGTCCTTCTGTAATGTTGGGGCATCCATCTTCAACCTATAGTTCCACAGAATCTGGCAGATTTTTCCATGAAACAGGAAATTTAAAAATTTGTTTTTCTTTGAATGTGAAAATTTCATTAGTTACTTTCTTCTGTGTCCTGCAGAATGTCTGGCAGACTCTTTCATGAAGGAGGAACTCTGAAGGACTATCTTACCTTCTTTAGACAAGTTCAGCAATTATTTTTCTGTGGGTCCTGCATGTCCAGTTTATGCAGCATACCATCAAGCAGTCCAGGCAAGAGCAGTTTTTGCCCAAATAGCTAGCAAGCTCCATGAGGAGCCTCTTCAATACCTGTCGTTCTCTTGAGGTAGATTGGTGCTACTAAAAGCAGACATATCTCACTGTTGAGAAAAGTCTAAGTTCTTAAAACAGCACAAGAAAGAAATTTGTGACGATAGCCTTCACAACTTAGATAATATATTATGTGGAAATATCTCTATTGCTTCTACTAGGAATCCTACTTTTTCTTAGAAAGAAGTTTCCTTTTGGTAGATTCTGAAATTTGGGGCAGGAGGAGCTTTACAGTAGTGCCATAGCTACTACTAAATAGCCATATACTAAATAAATTCGTGGACAAAATGAAGGTTTGAAAAGCATATCAGAAGTTGTGCCTGAGTGCCAAGTATACTGTTTTAAGTCACTTTTTTGCTTTACATGAGGTAGTTTAGGAAAGATATTGAAAGTTCAGGCAAGTACTGCTTCAGTTTTATCCCAATGATTTAAAAGATGTCATTAATCAAGATCTAGGTCATATCCATTTTTGTGGATAGTTTATCTAGTGTCTTTTAAGGAAGAAAAGAACAAATATGGAGAAGACCTACTTGATACATTTTATGTACTTCAATGTTTCCTCATATAACTCATTCAATTAATTTTCTTGTCTCCTTATTAGAATATGCCACTGGGCTACAAGCTTTTAGAGGGAGACTGTCTTATTTATTTTCTTCTCCTGAATGATTAATATAATCCTACCATTAGATAAATTTGAGTGAACAAATGTCTGTCAGATAGATACATTCATCAAAGAGAAAATGATCAACTTTTACTTTTATAACAACTCTTTACTTGGCCTTCTAATTGAAGACTAAATTAATTTTCTAATTTTATATTCTTGTTTAATAAATCTATTTTACCTACCTAATTTAATACAATGTATGGTATTTATAATCAAATATGAGAAAATTCACATTTATCATCTTCTCTTGAACAAAATGATAAAATAAAGAAACTTCATTACAGATATTATCTATTTCAAAAATAGATGATTGATTTGTAATTTCCAGATTGGACTAATATAAAATTTATAATTATAAAGGTCTACCTAACTATTTTGTTGAAGTGATGCTAGGACCTAAATAAAGATTCAGGTCCAGAGTCATAATTATCACTTTTGTAATTGTAACCAGTAAAAACCAACACAAAATGAAAGTGCTTGACAACCTTTGTGTTCCATGGTTTCTGGTTTATGTCTTCATATAGATATATTTATTGAGAAGTTGGTGTTCTACAGCCGACTAAAGAAAGCCAGCATGAGAATGGCCACACAAATGTGGAATGAACAATCATCCCATGAATAGCATCTTCCTCATGACACCAGTTATCATAGTAGGCTCTCTCCCAGAACATCATTATCCCTATGTGAACTGACAAGAGGATACATCTGAAGCTACACAGTTCAGATAGATTAAACCTAACCAACAGTAACCAAAACTGATTAGTCAAATTTCTGTAAATATGTCTAAAACATTTCCCCATACCTTCCTACACAACCTTAACTTCAACAAATTACAGAACAATAGGATTGCCTGCAAAGGACAAAAGTATACTGTGAGAAACAGTTCATAAGCCTAAAGCCAAGATTTCTCTGAAAGCAGCCTGCCTTCGCAACACACCGCACTCCGTTTACAGAGATGCAGGAGAATGTATATTCCCCACTAAAACTGTTTATTATGAAGCTGGCCTTCTCAACATAATCAGATATCATAGTTCTGTTGTGGCTTGAGTGTACCCAAGGATTGACAGGTCCCCAGAATGGTGGTTTGATTTTTGGAGGCAATGTTATTTCTGAGGTGGGGTCCAGTGGGAAACTTCAGACCATTGAATATGTGCCTCCATAATCTAGCTCTTGTAGGACTCATTGATAGTTCTCATGAGAAGGGTAAGATCTTACTTTGGCACCAGCCAGCCATTGTCTGACTGTGATGTGCACATCACCACCATCGATGATACAAGGATGAAACACAGCTTTAAAAAAAAAAGCAAGCAGATTCCAACATCTTTCTCTTGAGCATCCAGAGATATGAGCTACCCTGATTAGTTGTTTCACCACACTGACAAAAAGCTAACTGGCACAAAATGGTGATGGATTTACTTCCTCTTCTAAACCTGCTTGTGGTAGAACTGTTATTGAAAAGTGTACTTCTGAAAACAAAATAATCAGAAATCCCAAGTTTTTGTAGTTCAATAAATCTATGATTGGTGTGAGAAAATTAACAATTTATGACTTATTGAATATAGAGGAACAAGAGCAAATGTGCCTTCTCTTGCTGTCAGTCTTTTTTGGAGCTGCAAGACATGTTGTAACTGAATACAAGAAGTCAACAATGCCATCCCATAATTCCCAACAAGGAAGTTACCTCCAGACAAATTAAATTTCTTTGAATTTAGCAAAATGAGGTCATGTAGCCTCCAAGCAACACTACATAGTGCTGAGCATAAAAGCAAACAGGACCCTTATTTGAGGAATTTATGGTAGCAGAGGCTTCCTGGAAAGAGGATGACGCAGAAATTTCTGTGGGAGAACAGATCAAATCACCAGACAAATTCCAAGCCAGTCACTGACCCTAAATTTGCTCCATGAGATTACCATGGAATATAATCAATCATTTAAACTTTTTCTTTAATATAAATATACACAGCTATTTAGGAGGGAACAAATTGCATATACAACTCAATTAAATGCCATAGTAATTTGAAAGATAAAACAAGATTCCCTTTCATAGGAGATGACAAAAATATTCATCATGATTCCTGTTTCCTAAAGAAGAAATTGCACTTCTTGGGAAACACTGGCATCAATGTTTCTTGCTCTTTACAAATAACAAAAATGTAGCTGGGTGGAGGCGGCACGTGCCTTTAATACCAGCACTCAGGGGGCAGAGGCAGGTGGCTCTCTGTGAATTTGAGATCTACAATACCTAGTTCAGGATAGGCTCCAAAGCTGCAGAGAAACCCTGTCTCAAAATACCAAAAATAGAAATGCTAATAATAATAATAATAAATGCATAGGAGACTCTCTTCTTTATAAAACTAATTCTATATTGCTATGTTTCTTTCGATATAACATATAATATAAATACAAATACATACTTTAAATATTGGCATCTGAAATCTATTTTTTCTGTCTTATGAGAAGCAACACCACCATCGTGTGGCAAAAGAGAAAAAAAAGTCATAGATGAAATTTAAATTCACACTGTGATGTTCTAAATAAACATATACCACTTGTATAATATCCTTGGCCTCATCTTAAAAAATGCAGTTTAGCTAAATTGCAAGAGAGTAAAATTATGAAGAGAGCTGTCATTACCTTCTTCAAATTAGATAGTTAACTGCCGATTCTTGCCTTCTTGTATAATACTGCTGAAAAGCAGAATGGGGCAGGAAGCTGGTAAACAATTACTGACTATATTTCAGCAGTGTAACCATAGCTAACTGACATAAATAGATATGCAAAGAATACTAGAAAGATACAAGTAAAATCTAGGACTTAATCAGTTTAAGGAATATGGTATTTTCTCAGGGGTTGATTAATTGATTCTAACAGTACTCTGATAGACAGATCATCCTTACAACTAAACATAGAAAAATTAAAATTAAATGACATCATATATCAAATGGACATACCATTCTTCAACAGAATATCTTACCCAAAACCCCAAAGAATATAAAATGTACTTATCAGCCCACAGGAAATTGTATAAAATAGACCACATACTGGGGCACAAAACAAATATTAATAAATTCAGAAAAATTAAATAATTACTTGTATACTATCTATGCTCAATGTAATAAAACTTAAAATCAATAGCAAATGTATCTTTGGTAAGTAAATAAACTCATGAAGAATGCATATTACCAAATGATGAATGAGTCAAAGAAGAAATCAAGAATTTTTTTATAAATATGGAGCCAAGCTAAAAGGAAAACATAACAAAATCATAGAACATTAAAATAACATCTGGAAAACATTAAAAAATGTCTACAAGTAAGTGGGTTATTGATGTAACTTAAGAATTTGAAGAAACAAGAATAAACCAAACCCAAATTTAGTATGCAGAAAGAAATAATAAAATCAGATCACACATTAGTAAGACAGTTACAAAGAAAACAATTAATGATTCTAGCAAGTGATTCTTTGAGAAGATAAGCAATATTGAAAGACCTCTAGGTCAATTAACCAAAAGGAAGATCAAAATGATTCAAATGAACAGAATCAGACATGGCAGGGAAATATTACAATAGACACAAGAGAAATTCAGAATAGTGTAAGGAAGTACCATAAAAATCAGTACTCCATTGAATTACAAAATCAAAAAGAAAAATAGGAATTTCTAGATTCATCGAAATGACCAAACTTAAATCAAGACGAGATCAACAACCAAAAGATATATATAAAAATAAGGATATTGAAAAAATGATAAAAAAGCCTTCCAACTAAAAAAAAGCCCAGACTCAAATGGATTAAGAACAGAATTATAATGGAATTTGTGGATCCAAGAAAATGTACAACAAATACTTCTTAAATTATTTTAAAAATAGATACAAACTATCAAAGGCAGATAAAGACACAGCAACAAAACAGACTAATATTCATCATGAACAAAGATATGAAAAACCTTCAATAAAATTCTTGAAAACCAATACAGGCTTATTACAAAAAGACACCACAAACAAGTTGGCTTTAAACCAACAACTCAACATATGTTAGTCAGTAAATATAAGTCATGTAAACTGAATTGAAGAAAAAAATGTCATGGTCATCTCAATAGCTGCAGAAAAGACCTTTGACAAAATCTCGCACAACTTCATCATAAAAGTCATGAAGAATAGACTGGACAAAACACATCTCAACATAATAAAAGCTATGTATGACAAACCCACAGCCAACATTATCCTAAAATAAAAATAAAAATAAAATTAAGCAATCTCCTTAATTCAGAAACTAGACAAGCTGGACACTATCCACACCCTGTTTCAATCTAGTGTTTGCACCACTTAGAACAATGAAAGAAGAGAAGGAAATTGAAGGGATATGAACAAAGACAACTTACCAAACATCAGAAATAATTAGCAGATAGTAGGCAAAGCAAAATATATGGCATGTTCATTTAGTATTAGAAGTCTAAATATGCCTATAAAATGAAGAGATTGTTAAGATCCATATTCTTATATACAATTTTAATACTTCACTCAGATACTTGGTATGAATTTAATTTATTGAGCCAGTTCTTTTACTTGAAGAATATTTCTTGAAATATATTTTTCAACTTTTTTAGTTCTGCTCAAATCAAATAGCTGAGTAATTAGAAAGTTTTTTATCTCTTTCCCTCTAATCCTGTGTTATTTTCTATGAATACTGTGATGAATTGCTACAAATTCTGTGCCTGAAAATTATAAGCATTTCTTTTCTAGAGGACAGAGGTCTGAAGGCATTTCTCAGAGCCCTAACCAAGCATTGTGGGACTGCAATCCTTCTAGGAGCACTAGGGAATACCCATCTTCTTGCTTTGCTAACCTGTGACACTTGCATTCCTCAGTTTCCAAGTGTGTAGTCACTTCTTCCACAGACAACAGTGTAACACTTTCAAATCTGTCTCTCCTGCTGTCTCTGTAGTCACAATCTCTCTGACATCCTTTTATCAGGAGCCAATTGGTTTTGCATTTGGAAACCACCAGGATAATCTAGGGTGATCTTCCACCTCAAAATTCTTTATCACATCTGCAAAGTCAGCCCTAACTTGTAACTTAATATGTACAGACTTCAGACATTAGTCTCTGATATCTTTTCAATATCATTCAGCTTCTTAATTATGTGTTTGTTTGCATTCTGCTTGCTTTTCCTGGTATTGTTATTTCAGTGAAAATCTTATTTTTCTGATGAATTTAAGTGTCTAAACTTGAAATTGTTTGTTACTGATTTAAAACTTTCAAAAATCTTACAGTATAAGCATATTTTAAATCTTTGGGACCCTTAATGCCATTAAATATTTGACCATTATTTAATATTCTTTGAAGGTAGATAAGACTTAGTGATTGATTTTTGGTCAAAAACAAAATAAATAAACAAAAAGCAGATGGAAAAAGAGCATTGATCTATGAGATGAGGTTTGAAAAAGAAAAAGAAAGAGAAGAGTATTCATGATCACCAACTTCAGGTCTGAACATTACCAGCACCACGTCACTATTAACACCGTTACTCTCTTCTGCTCTGCCTTTTCTTTCACTGTGCTAAGTTACATTATTTTGTATAATTCTTCTCTCAATTCATTTATGTTTTTCTGCTGTGTCAGTGTGAATCCTGGAAAAGTTATTCATCCAAACTAACCATTCTCCTTCCATTATCAATAATAGAGACTATAAAATTTTCTTTTTATGGTAGAAATTTTAGACAACATTACTCTGCTCATTTTCTTTTACTTCGTAATTCTGCAAAATTCCAGATTTTCGAAGCTATTATCCAGAGTCAGGTTCGAAGGGAAATGATAGTTTCTAATCATAAAATATTTTTATCATTTTATCTGTGTACAAAAAACTCAAAGTAGCATTCCTGAAGTACTACATCCACTAATTTCCTTGATCCACTCCTGTCACCAATCACTAACAATTTTCATTGTGAACACATACTTTCTCCTTATTTTCCTGGCTAAAGTACTTTGTAAGGAATATTTCTTCGAACACATTTTCTTTTAAGTTGCTCTTAAATCCATTTTCTATTATACTATATAATATACTTTACTTTTACAACACATTTATTTTATTATTTTAGGTCAGAGGATATTCTGAATGGCTATATATCTTATCTTATTAGTAAATGTAATCTATGCGGTTTGGATATTATCACATTGAGTTCTTTGTGAATATTTTCAATGTCACAATTACATTAGTGTTAGAGGAGAAAAGATTTAATGACAGAGGCTATATAAAAATAATGGAAGAATTGTTTTGATGTGCATTTCTCTGATGACTAAGGATGTTGAACATTTCCTTGAATGTCTTTCAGCCATTTTAGATTCCTCTGTTGACAGTTCTCTATTTAGGTCTGTACTCCATTTTTTTAATTGGATTATGTGTTCTTTTGATGACCAATTTCTTGAGTTCTTTGTATATTTTGGAGATCAGACCTCTGTGTGATGTGGGGTTGGTGAAGATCTTTTCCCATTCTGTAGGCTGTCGTTTTGTCTTGTTGACCGTGTCCTTTGCTTTACAGATTTTTAGTTTCAGGAGGTCCCATTTATTAATTGTTTCTCTCAGTATCTGTGCTGCTGGAGTTCTATTTAGGAAGTGGTCTCTTGTGCCAATGCGTTCAAGAGTACTTCCCACTTTCTCTTCTGTAATGTTCAGTGTGGCTGGCTTTATGTTGAGGTCTTTGATCCATTTGCACTTGAGTTTTGTGCATGGAGATAGATATGGATCTATTTTCATTCTTCTAATCTAAAATGGCTGAAAGACACTTAAGGAAATAAATGTTCAGCATCCTTATTCATCAGAGAAATGCAAATCAAAACAACTCTGAGATTCCATCTTATAACTGTAAGAATGGCCAAGATCAAAAACACTGATGACAACTTATACTAGAGAGTGGTGAGGTAAAGAGAACACTTCTGAATTGCTGGTGGGAATGCAAGCTGGTACAGCCCTTTTGGGTGTCAGTGTGGAGATTTCTTAGAAAATTAGAAAACAACCTTCCTCAAGACCCAGCAATACCACTTTTGGGTATATAACCAAATGATGATCAATCGTGCCACAATGACATGTGCTCAACTATGTTCATAGCAGCATTGTTTGTCATAGCCAGAACATGGAAACAACCTAAATGCCCATCAGCCGAAGAATGGATAAGGAAAATGTGAGTACTACACAGCGGAAAAAAATAATAACATCTTGAAATTTTCAGGAAAATGGATGGAGCTAGAAAACATTATTTTGAGTGAAGCAACACAGACACAGAAAAACAATTGTCACATGTACTCAATCATAGGTGGTTTTTAAACATAAAGCAAAGAAAACCAGCCTACAAACTACAATCCCAGAGAACTTAGACAACAATGAGTACACTCATCCAAGTGAGACTTACATGGATCTAATCTACCTGGGAAGTAGAAAAAGACAAGATCTCCTAAGTAAATTGGGAGCCTGGGGACCTGGGGGGGAGGGCTTAAGGAAGAAGGGAGAGACAGGGAGGGGAGCAGAGAAAATGTGGAGCTTAATAAAAATCAATAAAATAAAAAATGGAAGAATTGATTTTTTATATTAGTAGAATTAGTAATATTTTTTCATTAAATTAATTTTTATTTTTCCAGAACAGTGTTACTTGCAAAAATGCTAAAAAGCAAGAAACAAGCATTTAGTGACAAATCTGTACATTATGCACTTTGTTTTACCTATTGAATTCCATTTTCTCAAATGAGAATGATCAGCAGTAGCTTTAACATAAAGTACCAGATACATCAAACTATAAGTAAGGCTTTTCACCTAATGCCTTTTTATCTTGTGCCTAATTCTAGAAGGGTAAGACACAACATGGAAAACAATACATTATAGCCAGAGATAGGGCAGGCATGAAAAAAAAAATCCTCAAGTACTTGTGTCTTAGTAATATTGTGATGTAATCAAAAATGTTAGCAGTTATCCAAATACATTTCCCTGTTGCTAGAATTGTACTTCATTTATAGACTGAATTTTATGGTATTATATTTTCAATTTTATTTTTATTAGCACACAAAGTTTTAACTCATTTTGTTATTGTTTTTAAAAATGTGTGGGATATTTTTGAGATTATAATCTAATATATTACTCCCTTCCCTTTCCTCCCTCCAGACCTCCCATATCTCTCTCCCCACTCTCTTTAAAATTCATTGTCTCCTTTTTCATTAATTATTATCTCATGAACACATGTATATACATATATATATTCCTATATATAACCTGTTAAGCCCATATAATGTTATCTGCATATGGGCTTTCAGGGATGACCACCCCACTGGACAAGTAGTTGTTGTGTTCTTCCCTGAAGAAGACCACCTGTCCCACTCCCAGGTTTCCTCAGTTGCCTCCAGTTCTTTGTGTGGGGTTGAGACCTCATGTGTTTATCCACAGCCAGTTTGGCAGATTTACTGGTGTCATTTTTGTTAAGGTCTCATTTGGGCAGTCATGTTGGTGATTCTTTAATTATATTTTAATAGGAGACATAATATCAAAGCAAAACTCCTGACCTCCTGGTTCTTAAAATCTTTCTGCCATCTCTTTTTACAATATTCCTTGAGCTTTAGGTGTGGAGGTGTTTTATAAAAGTATCCACTGGTACTGGGTTCCACAACTCTGCATTTTAATTGGTTGTGGTGTTCTGTTATAGTCCCTGTCTGTTGCAAAGAGAAGTTCCCCTGATGAGGGGTGAAGAATATAGTCATACTTCTCTATGGGTAGAAGAACAAATGTTTATATATTATTGTTAGGGATTATGCAGGTTTAGTAAAATAGTTATCATAGATTCTCTTCTAAAACCATGACTTCATTATCACTGAGTAGTCAGGAAAGTTTCTCTTACCAGGCATGGTTTTCCTCTTGTTGAGTCTTAAGTCCAATTAGAGAACAATTGACTACCACCAAGGTATGCAAAAAAGTGTTTTTACTCTTAGGCTTATTGTGCCTTGTAGGTTGTTTATACAGTTCATGAATGTCCATAGCTGGATAAGACTGTTTATTGGCTTCCTCCTTTGGGAGTTTCCATGTGTAGCATGAAAGCTATTCCTCGTGAAGGGGGGAAATGTTATTTTGTTGAGTTTCTTCCTCTTCTCTTTCCATTTCCCATATACCCATAGAAGCTTCCTTTAAAGATGATAGAATGTACTGCATATATTTTGTCATTATTCGGCTTGGGTAATATGACAAAAGAGATAACTCTACCTTATACACTTATGGATATATTTTTGTTTTAGCTCTAAAATATGTTCTTTGATATTTGCCATTTGCATTGATGTTTCTCACTGTTTGTATAGCTTATTGGGAACCATTGAAAACTACAGTTTCTCACAGAATGAAGTTTTGTAATCAACATATTCAACTACCAGCAATTTCTATTTGGTTTGTTTATTCTTTACTTTTAAAGTCTTTATTTCCTTAACTTTGCTATAATGTTTTAAAATAAATTTTTATAAACTCCTGAAAACAAATTTTTCACAAGTACAAAAGTAACCCAAAACTACCCTACAGGAAGGAAGTTATCAGTTATATATCTGATAAGGAATTAGTACTGAAAATATTTAAGTAACTCAAGCAACTACATAGTAAAGTAGCAAATCATCCAATTAAAAGCAGGTAAAAAAGTGAGCAAATATTTCTCAAAATAAGACATTCAAATGGTCTGCCTGAGATGAAGAGCTCTGCTCACTCACTATTAGGGGAATGTAAGATCAAACTACAAGGTATTACTTCACAATTGTTAGATGACTTTGATCAAAATGAAGAAAGAGAAAATACAGAAAAACTGGAACTCTTACACATGTTGGTAAAAAACGTAAATTAACACTGCCTGTATACAAAATAACATAGAAGGTTTTCACAAAAACTAAGACCAGAACTATCACATAATTCTGTCATCTCACTTCAGGTTGCATATGAATGGAAGTCAGTATGTTAGAAGAATATCTAATTCCATGTTCACTGCAGCAATATTGAAAAGAGACAAAGGATATAACTGACCAGAATCCAATAGTAGTGAATATATATATAATGAAATCCTATTTATCTTTAAATGGAAGAAATCTGTCTAATGCATTATGAACCAATTAGAGGGTATTGTGCCAAGCAAAATATGCCACATGTACATCACTGTCTCACTTACATGAGGAATTTTAAAAGGTTGAAACCACATGAAGAAAATAAAATTATGGTTTCCAGAGTCTGGAAGAAGAAAGTGTAGCTACTAATAAAAGAATAACAAGTTTTGGTGGGTTTTAGTTTCACTTTGTAAGTCACACATATGACATGCTATAATTTTCCCTTGAAATTCAGTTGTTTCTTACATATTTTCTCCTTAAAATTAGCAGGGGACTGAATGCTTCTCAAATTTCTTATGTGGAATTACTAATTACAACTTCTAATCTTGGGGACTTTTCTTATTTGATAGAAACAGGTACATTTTAGAAAACAACACTTGGAACATTAACCATGTTTCACAGTTCTGGAAAGGAAAGTAAGGCATGCATACACAGATAGAGAAAATATTTCAGGAATGTACATAGTGCCAATAAGTTCTCTGGACACCAAGCATAAAGGGGCATAAAGAATCAATGGTAGGATCTGGTATAGTCTAATGGGGAAAATGCAATGTAAATATGGGGTAGATAGATTCATCTTTACTATAAACAGGAGCTTATATTGGTGTAAGAAGTATGATAGGGTAGGATGAGAAAAGAGTATCTTGTCAAAGTCTGCCTTTTATAGAGAGATTGAGATATAGAACCCTCTTGTAGAAAATGAAACTATCTAAAAGCGTTCTTACAGACATGAAATAATTCTTTGCCTTTAATATTGCTATCCTTAATGCAATGTATCCATATGTTTTTAAATTTGTAACCACAAGTAGCTGCCAGCTGAAATAAATACGGCAAGAGCAGAATGTGTCTGGCTCGATATTTAGTTAAGCTTCCATGAATCCTGAATTCTATGTCTCGAATAAGGTTGTGTTGGGGTGGAAAGTTTATTTGGGGAAGCATAAAAGGAAACAATGGGAACTTATATAATGACTATGATGTACTTCTTAAAAATCAAAGATAGGAGCTAATAATTAAAATGTTCATGTAAGCCCGAATAGAAAAAAAAAAACTCTGTTAAAGTATAAATAAAGACTGCTGGAGTTACTCATGGCCATTTGTGTTCAATCCACCTCTTGGTCAGATATTTCCTGGTGCCAATATCCCTTCCCCATCTCAAGACCTGAACCCAAGCCAAGTCTGGATGACGACAATGATTATCTGCACAAGACCTGCACAATGCTGGCCTTGTCAACACTCCATAGTGGATGGCAGAGGAGCTCACAAAGGCCCATTCCTCCCTGAAGAGCAGTTGCCAATTAATGGGTATTGGGGAAGAGAGGATCTTTTTTCAATAGTATGATTACTGGCAACTTGCCTGTGCTTCTGTAAATAACCTGCCAAAGTTTATAGAAGTATTCATGATCAAACTTAATTTCTCTCTCTTCTCTTCTCTTCTCTCTCTCTCTCTCTCTCTCTCTCTCTCTCTCACACACACACACACACACACACACACAAACACACACAAACACACACACACACACAAAAGAAAAAAATGAGCCAAATGTGGCTTCCTATTCTTGTGTATCTCATGTCAGCCCCAGTACCAAGATGTGTCTCCTAGCAGCTGCTTACAGAAAGAGCCAGCCTCCAGCCACCATACACTCCCACCATGCACTAATCTGCACCTGCAGTGGCTCAAAGAGCAGATTAATATTCACCTCATGCAACCAAAACACAATACAAATGCTCAATAAAATAGATCCAGACCAAAATAAAAAGCCTCTGAATTAGTTACAAAATTTTTTAAAAAATATACATAGGTTTAGGAGAGAGAAGATAAAGAGTATACACAGTCATGGCATAAAAAATATAGTTTTAAAATAATAAAGTATTTAAAAGGGGAGTAAAGTAATGTAAAAGAAAAAGGCATGTAAAGAAGGAGAATACACAGAGACTCTGGACACTGTATATTTTTCTGTTGTCTTTGAATTTTTTGACTGCTGGAGGAGTGATAACTGCTGAGAAACATCTGATTATGAAAGCTGATTAAAAAAAACAACCAAAACCATTGTCCTTCTTATGTGTGAATGAGACTGTACTTTCATTTCCTGGCCACCCAGACCCAAATAATCACACAGAAGCTATACTAATTACCACACTGTTTGGCCAGTGGCTCAGGTGTATTCTTAGGTAGCTCTTACATTTTAACCCCATTTCTATTACTTTATATTTTGCCACAAGGCTTGTAGTTTGTTACCTCACCTTATTTCATAGGCTGCTACATGGCACCTCCAAACTCTGTCTTCTTTCTTTCTGCATTCAGTTCAGTTTTCCCACCTAGCTATATTCTGCCCAGCTGTAAGCCAAAGCAGCTTCTTTATTAACCAATGGTTAATATAAAAAAGAAAGTGTTAACTTTAACATAGTAAAATTGCATATAGCAAAACAGGTATTAAGCAAGAATTACAGTTACAATATTTAATCCATTTGTATCTGGAAAAATTAAAGAAAATATTCTGTTTTCTATTTTATCTTTGTGAGCCTAAAGTTTTATATCTAATTTATCTTTTATCATAACAGAGGAAAACTATAACTATAGCTATCTGTCTTCAACTCCATCAAAGACACCAGAAGAATTTAATATTACCTAAGTAAACAGGAAGTGCATTGTAAGAAACTTCCAAAATTCTGAATCGACAGGGATATCTCACTGCCTGGACAGCCCCCCAAAGTTCCTGTAGGCCTATAGATTCTAGCAGATTTTTCCTTGAAGCAGGAAATTTGAAAGACTGTTTTACCTACATTGGCAACTTGCCAGTCACTTTCGTCTGTGTCCTGCCGAATGTCTAAAAGACTTTTTCATGAAGCAGGAAATCTAAAGGAATGTCTCACATTCTTTTGGCAAGTTCTACTGTCCTTTTTGTGTGTGTCCTGCATGTCCAGTTTATACATCATACTGTCATGCAGTACAGGCAAGGCTAGCAAACTCTATAAGAAGCCTCTATGATAACCCATCATTCTCTTAAAGTAGATTGGTGCTTCCAGAAGCAGACATGTCTCACTGTCGAGAAAAGTCTAAGTCTTTAAAACATTTTAAAGGCCATATCCCATAGGTCTTTGAAGTGTTGAAGGTTATCTATCTCGATAAAATCGTCTCTGTATATCTAGAAAACTTAACTAGCATAATTAAAAGTTTGATTATTATAGACGACTATTAATCTGTATTTCTTAACTATTCTTAATTATGCATTTCTTTTTTTTCTTTTTCTTTTTTTTTTTTTTTGGTTTTTCAAGACAGGGCTTCTCTGTAACTTTGGAGCATGTTCTAGAACTCACTCTTGTAAACCAGGCTGGCCTCGAACTCACAGAGACTCACCTGCCTCTGCCTCCCAAGTGCTGAGATTAAAGGCATGTGCCACCACTACCCAGCCTTGCATTTCATGTTTAAATGAGCTGCACAAACATAATACCTTAAGTAAGAGCAGAAATACATAAAAAACAGTATAACAAAATTGACCTTAAGTTTGTATCAGTAGGCCAAAATCTGTACTAATGTATTCATTTCTACACTTTACCCCCACCACCACCTTTTTTTAGAAAGAGATTGACTGTGACCATTAACCACTTATAATCAACCCCCTTTGAATGAAAACAAACATTTATAAACAATCAATTTGGGAATTTGGGCATTTTTTTCCCCAAAGTTCTTCCTGATGTTTGTTTGGAGAAGTAATTTTAGTGTTCATTGAGACCTTTTGTGGGGGTCTTGCTCTATCAAACCACATTAGGCCCCAGATTAACATGTTTTTAAGAAGCTACCTCATTAACAACCAAAAAATTCAAAGAAAACACAATAATACACATAATCCTGGCTGTCTGTGTATATGTCATCTTTACCTGGATCATTTTTTTACTCTATTACTTTCTAATATTATTTTATCATCTTTCTCCTTTAATCTATGACTGTACTCTTTCTTCTCTCTCTCCTAAGCCTATGTACACTTTTAAATACTGTAACCCATTTAAAGGTCTTTTTGTTGGAATTGGTCTTAATGTGTATCTGTAATCATCCAGGAGAGTTTTTTTTTTAATGCTAAGCAGTCAGGCATAGTTAGGATTATTGCTGCAGCTTTGCCCTTTGGTTCTGCTCCACCCAACATGGCAGAGGTATAATCACCACCCCTGTGAGCCATGCTCACTGCCTCAGCTAGAGGGATGCAGCGGGCCTATGTTTGCATTAAGCAACTTGTAGCACTCTGCTCACAAACGCCATTTAAGTGCTCGATAGCAGGACCTCCTCAAAGAACCAGAGCCCTTCACCATGCTAGTATGAACCAGGAAGGTGTCCTTTAAAGAAGCCATGCAAATAGAGCCTATATGAAAAAATAGGGCTACCAAGAAGTTGCAATTGACTCCCAGTTTTGTGGGTCTAGAAGCACTTTTTTTAAACCTTCTTTGACTTTATTTGGAGGTTCATGTCTGAATGTTGGTCATCATTATATAAAAGACTGTACTTTCATTTTCCAGTAACAGAGATTTAAATAATCACACAAAAACTATATTAATTACAACACTATTTATCCAAAGACTTGGGCATATTCCTAGCTAGGATTTACAGCTAAAATTAACCCATTTCAATTATTTTATATTTTACACAAGGTTCATAGTTTATTACCTCACATCTTATTTCTTGGGTGGCTACATGGCATCTCCCTGACTCTGTCTACTTCCTCCCTGCATTTAGTTTAGTTTTTCCATATAGTTATATTCTGCCCAGCCATAGGCCAAAGCAGCTTCTTTATTAACCAATGGTAATAAAGCATATTCATATCACACAGAGGGGAATCCCACATCACTTTTGTACAAATTATCTAAAATGAGAAAATGATTAAGAAAACATCATCCACAATAATTAAAATACTTTGGGATAACGTGGGAAAATGGTCTTTATTCTGTCAATTATATTTTAAATAAATGCTGATTGGCCAGTAGCCAGGCAGGAAGTATAGGCGGGACAACCAGGTGGGAAGTAGAAGCAGGGTGACAAGAACAGGAGAATTCTGGGAAGAGGATTCTGTTTTCTGCAGTCCTGTCCCAGCCACAGAAGAAGCAAGATGTGAGTGCTTTGCCAAATAAGGTACCGAGCCACGTGGCTAACATAGATAAGAATAATGGGCTAATATAAGTTATAAGAGTTAATAAGCCTGAGCTAATGAGTCAATCAGTTTATAACTAATGTAGACCTCTGTGTGATTTCTTTGGGACTTAATGATTTTGGGAACCAGGCAGGACAGAAAACCTCAGACAACATCTAACAATGCTAGCTAAAGACATATAACAAAGACTTTAAGACACTGAAGAAAGAAATTGAAGAAGAGACCAGAAGATGGAGCTATTTCCCATGCTCATGGATCTATAGGATTAAGAAAGTGAAAATAGGCATCCTACCAAAGTAATTCACAGGTTCAAGTCAATCCCTGTTGAAATTCCAACACGATTCTTCACCGAAACTGAAAAGATAATTTCAGCTTTATATGGAAACATATACACACACATACAATATAGCTAATGATATAAAAGGCTCTTGGGGGAAATATGGCTCAGCAGTTTAAGAGCACTAACAACTCTTCAAAAGGATCCAAGTTCAACTCCAGGCACCCACATGGGGCTCACAACTCTCTGTAATTCCAGTTTCAGGGGACCCAAAGCTTCCCATGGAAAAACACTAATGCCCATAAAAAAGAATTAGATGTATCACCATCCCAGATTTCAAGTTGTACTATGGACTTATAGCAATAAAATCAGTATAGTATTCACATAAAAATAGAGACAATGCAATGGAATCAAATTGAAGATCCTGATGTAGGTCCATACACCTATAAATATCTGAGGCGTGTGTGTGTGTGTGTGTGTGTGTGTGTGTGTGTGTGTGTGCATGTGTGTGTTTTTCAACAAAGTAAAGACAGCATCTTTTACAAATGATTCTAGTCAAATTGAATGACTGAAAGTAGAAGAATAAAAGTTGGCCTATATTTATCAGCCTTCAACTAAACTTCATGACTTTGCGTCTGATAGAAATGAAAGTTGAGACTAGGCAAGAAATCATTGACACAGGGAAGTACTTTCTAAACAGAACACTTACAGCACAGGCACAAAGATCAACAATTGATAAATGTGCTCTCATGAAGCTGAAAAGATTATGTACAGCAAAGGACACCATCATTCAGCTAATCTGGCATTCTACAGACTAGGAAAAGATCTTCATCTTTTATCTGGTAGGATCTGTTTGCTGATGGCAACCAGAGGTGTGGCTCCTTTAAGTAAGGATTCCTGACTCATCATTAGTTGCAAAAACCTCGCAGCTCATTTAAGAGGTTCTGCAATCAAACATTTAAATGGTGTTTATGAGCAGCTGGCATGAGGCATTTTGGTGGTGGCATGGACCTAGAAACTCCACAGTAGCTCCTACCAGTACCTCCACCAGGAACTCTTTCTATATATGTCTCTTCCAGCCTTGCTATGTTTTGTTAAGCCATCGGCCAAAATAAGCTTCTTCATTATTTAACAATAAAAGCAACACACAGACAGAAGGACTTCCACACCATTTCCCCTTTTCTGTTTAAATGAAAAAGAAGGTTTTAACTTTAAAACAGAAAAATTACATATAACAAAACAGGTGTCAAGCAAAAATTACAGTTATAACATTTATATATAATTTTTATCATAACTAAGGAGAACTATAATTATAACTATCTATAACTCCATCAAAGACTCCAGAATGCTATAATATTACTTAAGTAAGCAGGAAGTGCATTGTAAACAACTTCCTAATGTCAAGAATTGACAGAGACATCTTGCTGCCTGAACAGTCATCCAAAGTTCTTCTATATTGTTGGAGCATCCATCTTCAGCCAACAGGCCCATAGTATCCAGCAGACTTTTCCATAAAGCAGGAAATTTCAAAGACAGTTCCACCTATATTGGCAGTTAGTCAGTTACTTTCTTCTGTGTCATGCAGAATGTCTGGCAGACACTTTCATAAAACAGGAACCCCAAAGGTTCATCTCACCTTTAGGCAAGTTCAGCAGTTATTTCTCTGTGGGTCCTGCATATCCAGTCAAGCAGTACAGGCATGAGCAGTTTCTTGCCAAAATGGCTAACCAATGCCATGAGGAAACTCTTTGGTGCCCATCATCCTCTTGAAGTAGATTCGTGCTGCCAGGAGCAGACATGTCTCATTGTCATGAAAAGTCTTAAGCTCTCAAAACACTTTAAATGTCATATTCTAAAGTCTCTGAAAGATTTTAAGAATACCTATCTAACTGAAATATATCTTTATATATCTAGAAATCCTAACTAACATAACCACAATCTTGACTATTATAGATGATTATCTATTAACCTATATTTCTTAGTTATACATTTTTGAATAAGCTACACAAATACAATACCTTAATCAAGAACAGAAGTATACATATGATAAAACTGACATAAAATTTTTATCAATAAATCAAGATACATACCAATACAAATCTGTATAACATATCCCTTTTTAAATGTAAACAAACATTTATAAATAATCATTTAGGGAATTTGAATGTCATTCTCTCCAAACTGCTTCCTGTTTTTTGTTGGGCAAAGTATTTTGGGGGGTGTTCATGGCAACCTTTCAGGTGGTCTTGGTCCATCAAACCACATTAGTCTGGAAGTAATCCATAGGTTCTCATCCTCTGTGGAAACAAAAGCAGAATCTCTTTTCCAAAGCAACAAATCCTTAGACCCAAATTCTGTAGTCAATATACCTTTAAAATATATATACTGCTTGAGCTTATAAGCCCATACAATAAAATGGCTCTCTGAACTTAGCTCCTTCACAGTAAAAATAAAAAAATTAAAGAAAACACAATAATATACATAATTAAAATTCTCTGTGTATATTCCATCTTTACATGGTGCTACGGGAGCACATTCTGCTCCTTTAGCCAACAGCCTTTGAGATATCCGCACACTGGGGCATCGTCTTTTATACTTCAAAAAGCAGTGGGAACCAGGCACTCACTTCTTGCTTCGGGCTCCCTTTTGGGCTGCTAGACTCTTTGTTGCCTGTTTGCCAAGAGAGGACTGTAGTTTGGGATGGTGATCTGTAAGTTTTTGCCCTCGAATAAATAACCGTTTTATTATCTATAATTCTTAACTGACGTGGCATTGTTTTGTGGCTTCATCTGGCACCCAGTGTTTAGGTTTTCAACCCCTAGCTCTATTACCCGCCACCAGCCAGGCTTGGCAGGAGCCTTCCCTCAGCAGGCCGCAGCCTGTGTGTGGAGCCAGTGGTTTAATATAGATTCGCGCACAGTGGCTTTTCTACGGATCAGCTGCAGTTCTTTTCTCTTTATATGCCTTGGATTGGCTTTAAGTACCCACGTACCCTACTGTTTGCCTCCCACCAGGGCGCACTGCAGATGTTTTGGTGAGACACGGGCTTCCCCCATCTGAGCCAGCTGTTCTGTGGCTTTCTAAAGATTTGTTTGTATTTGCCTATTCCATTGCTCTAGACATACGCAGAGTGCACAGTCTGTGATTTATCTTTTAGCATTTTGCTCTAAAATCAGATTTCAGACCAGCCACAGGTGGATTCGTGTGCGCCACTACGCCCCACTGAATTAGTTTTGTAGGTGGCCTGCGACACCTACTGGCAGGTTACGGTTATTGCACCTAATCCAGCTAATTGAACCACAGGTAAACTTTAATATCCTAAATATAGGGCATAAATTGCTAATTTAAAAGGACACTATGTCAGATAATCTAACTATCCAAGGTTTCCATAGCCTTTTTACTTACACCATGTGAAAGGTTTTAGAAGACTTATATGATGATGTCCCTTCAACATCACTACTTTTGTTTCTGGGGATTAGTCTTCTACTCAATATTTTTTTTTCTTTAAAAAATGGTTTGACGACTCTACTGGCTTTTCTGTTTATCCCACGCCAGCTTTCCCCAAAGCACCCCTTTCCATCTGCGGGGTCCTAGGGTCCCCGAACTCAGCCTGCTTTGGGGATGAGGCTCTGGGGAAATTTGGTGAGTGCAAGGCTCCGGGGTTTCTTTCTTCCACGGAGAGGAGCGGGCTTCTTCTACCAAGCCCACCCTTTTGTCTGCGAGATCCTTGGCCAGCAAGTGGACCTGATCCAGTACCAGCAGATACTTCAGGAGGGAAATTTCGTCCGATGGATGGAGATAGATACAGAGACCCACATCCACATCAGAGCAATGGACTGAGCTCCCAAGGTCCAGTTGAAGAGCAGAAGGAGGGAGAAGATGAGCAAGGAAGTCAGGACCATGAGTAGCTGGTCCACCCACTGAGACAGTGTGCCTGATCTAATGGGAGCTCACCAAATCCAGCTGGACCGGGACTGAACAAGCATGTGATCAAACCGGACTCTGAATGTGGCTGCCAATGGGGGCAGACTGAGAAACCATTGATAATGGCACTGGGACCTATCTCTTATGCATGTATTGGCTTTTTGGGACCCTAGTCTATTTGGATGCACACCTTCCTAGGCCAGGATGGAGGGGGGAGGGCCTTGGGCTTCCCACAGGGCAAGGTACCCTGCCCTCTCTTAAGGATGCAGGGGGAGGGAGGAAGGGTGGGGGGACGGGAGGGGACTGGGAGAAGGGGAGGAAGTGTAAGTTTTTGAAAAAAAAATAATACTTTAAAAATAAATAAATAAATTTTTTTATAAGCAAAAAAAATGGTTTGACAATAGGGCGAGGAATGAGGCATTTTTAGAAATGGTACAGTCTTTTCAGTTTGAAACCACACTTCTCAGGAAAGAGGTTGGAAATATGAAGAAGAATAAGGCCAATTTAACTAACAAAAGTCAGTCATTTGAGATACTTTGGAAATGGTACAGACTGATAGTAATTGATTTAAAGAAAGATTCAGCACCCTAGAGACGGAAACAGCCAATTTGGCACATAAAACCCAATCAATGACAGTGGGTGCTGAAACATTATTTGAGAGAATTCGCACTGTTGAATGTCTTAATGGGACTCTGTCGAAGGGGTATGACAGATTGACTGATAGAGTTATGGGAAGACAATGAACCCTGTCAAAGGGCTTGTGCTAATTTTTTTGGTAGAAATTAATAGCAATTATCCCAATAGTGATAGGCTTAACCTTATAAAGAGAACTTCTTGGATTCTTCCTTGAATTGTATGTGATGCACCAATAACTGGAGCCCTTATACCGATGCAAATAAAACAGGGAAAGCAGGATACAAATCAGAAGAATTGAGTAAGGTGGAACAAAGCCCTTATAATTCTGTCCAGAAGGCAGAATTATATGCCATTCTTATGGTACTAAGGGATTTTAAAGAACCTCTCAATATAGTTACTGATTCACAACATGCAGAAAGAATTGTCTTACATATTGAAACTGCTGAATTTATACCAGATGATATGGAACTGACTTCATTGTTCATCCAGGTGCAAGACATAATCAGGAATAGGCTTTGTCTTATATACATAACACACATCTGATCCCATACGGGTCTGCCAGGTCCTCTAGCACAAGGTAATGCAGAAATTGATCAATTATTGATTGAAAGTGACATGAAACATCATGTCAATAGCAAAGGGTTAAAGAAAGAGTTTTCCATTACATGGCAACAAGCTAAGGAGATTATAAAGAGGTGTCCTACTTGCTCTTTCTATAATCAAACACCATTACCTACAGGGAGTAATCCTAAGAGAACGCAAAGGAATGAAATCTGGCAGATGGATGTGTTCCACTTTATGGAATTTGGTAAATTTAAATATGTACACTACACCATAGACACGAATACAGGTTTTCAATGGACAACTGCCTTGAGCTCAGAAAAGGCTGATTCAGTAATCACACATTTATTAGAAGTTATAGCCATCATGGGCATTCCTGCACAAATAAAGACAGACAATGGTCCAGAATATGTATCTAAGAAAATGAAACGCTTTTTTGCTTATTATAATATAAAGCAAATTACAGGTATACCAAATAATCTTACAGGTCAGACAGTTATAGAAAGGTCAAATCGTACTATAAAGGATATGCTGAACAAACAAAAGGGATGGAAAATACCCCAGAAATAGATTGCATAATGCTTTATTAACCTTGAATTTTCTTAATGTGAATGAGAAAGGGACAACAGCAGCAGAAATGCATTGGATAATAGAAGTCTTCTAAATTAAATCAACCAGTTTATTTCAAGGATGTGCTGACCTCACAATGGAAACCAGGAGATGTGCTATGTTGGGGAAGGGGTTTTGCTCTTGTTTTTACAGGAGAAGAAAAATTATGGATACAATCAAAATTAATAAAGATTCATTTTGAAAAGGATAAACCAATTGAAACAGTGAAATGACAGCTAATCCACAATGGTGACAACCATGCAGGTGGTAAGGAAAGCCATTTAGGGTTGGGGCAGGGTTCTGCTCTTATCTTTGCAGGAAAATTACACATCATCAAACATTCAAGAGACTCTGGATGTTTGAATGCTGACAGAACAAAAAATAACTATCCACTAAGGATCATCTAGGCAATGGAATATGGATCATGTATAACAGTACTGGTTACACTTACATTTATACACACACACTCACACATATCTATCTATTTTTATATATTAATATATTTATCTGGTTTTGGAGTTGGACAATGGCTCTGTCCTCTAAATCCAAGCTTGTTGTTAAAAAGATCATTCAGAGTTTCTGTCTTATATTGGGAGCCATCTGGTAAGGGGCAGAAGGAAGACTTTAAGAAAAAATTTACTTTCTCCATGTCTATTTTGTTTATATCCTATTCTTCATTGTATATATGTTTATATGAATGCTATTTAAGTTTTCCATGATGAACAATAGATTTTCCTACAGATCCTTTCCTGAAGCAACCACTCCACCTAATTGAGATGACATCATGATGTAGACAGTGCTGCTATAAGACAGCTGATGAAATGGTGCACCTTCTCATATTCTGGCCAGAACTCCAAATGAGAACTGTGGAAAAAGAAAAACAAACAAACAAAAAAAACCCTGTTGACTGCTCAGACATTGTTTGCAACTATACTAAACAGTAATTTTGGAACTTAACCACCACTTAATTTTTGCAGGATCCCAATAAGAGAACATCACCCCCATGACTGTGGGAAGCAATTCTAGAACACGATGCCCCCATCCCAAAAAAGTTTGTCTATAGGGTTGGGAACACTGTTTGGGGTTATTGATTATTACTTGCACTAGATAGAGGGTTGGGAAGAAAACTATGTTTGTTCAAGAAAAGGGGGGGATAGTAATAGTGGGTAATAGAGTGAATACTTGTGAGCTATTATTTATGGATAATTTACATTGGTATAGTTTTCATATATTGATACAAGTTCAAATTATATCTGTTACTTTTGTTTACATTATTTGTACATATGTACAAAGTTATTTTGTCAGATTGTATATGTGCATGTTTCTACATCAGTTTAGGACATTTTGTATATTGATACAATTAACTATACTAATTTTCATATTAGTATAGGCCAATAGTTGTTCATGTTTGTTGTGCATATAGTTAGATCAATTAGTTTCTTTAGATACATAGAGATTTTATTCTGTCTAGATAGGTATTCTTTAACCACTTCAAGGATCTGTGGAACATGGCATTTAAGTAATTTAGAGTTCTGTTGACATGAGACACGATTGCTTCTGACAGCATCAATCTATTCCTGAGAGAATGTTGAGCACTGAAGACACTCCACTTGGAGCTTGTTATCTTCTTGGCAAAAACCTGTACTCCACAAAATTCAAAAACATAATAAATTGGACAATTTTCTACATAGATAGCATAACCAAAATTAAACCTCCACACCCCCCTCCAAAAAAAAGCTCAGGGCCAGATGGTTTTAGTGGAGAATTCTACCAGAACTTCCAAGAAGAGCTAATACCTATCCTCCTCAAAGTGTTCCATATAATAAAAACAAAAGGAACATTGCAAAACTCTTTTTATGAGGCTGTAGCTACCCTGTTACCAAAACCACATGAATACTAAATCAAGAGAGAATTACAGACCAATCTCACTCATGAACATTGATGTAAAAATACTCAATAAAATACTGGCAAACCAAATCCAAAAACATATAAAAAAATCATCCACCATGACACCATGATCAAGTCGGCTTTACCCCAGAGATGCAAGAATGATTCAAAATATAAAAATCTATCAATGTAATCCATCATATAAATAAACTGAAAGAAAAAAACATATGATCATCTCATTAGATGCAGAAAAAGCATTTTACCAAATTCAACACCCCTTCTTGATAAAGGTCTTGGAGAGATCATGGAATACAAGGAACATGTCTAAACATGATAAAAGCAATATACAACAAGCCAACAGCCAGCATCAAATTAAGTGGAGAAAAACTCAAAGCGATTCCACTAAAATCAGGAACAAGACAAGGCTGTACACTCTCTCCATATTTCTTCAATATAGTTCTTAAAGTTTTTGCTAAAGCAAAAAAGACAACAAAAGGAGATCAAGGTGATTCAAATTGGAAAGGAAGAAGTCATTCGATAATTGCAGATGAGATGATAGTATACATAAGTGACCCAAAAACGCTACCAGTGAACCCCTATAGCAGATAAATACATTCAGTAATGTGGCAGGGTACAAGATCAACTCAAAAAATCAGTAGCCCTCTTTTATACAAATGATAAAGAAGCTGAGAGAGAAATCAGAGAAACATCACCCTTCACAATAGCCACAAATACCATAAAATATATTGGGCTAACACTAACAAAGAAGTGAAAGAACTGTTCAACAAAAACCTTAAGTCTTTGAAGAAAGATATTAAAGAAGATACCAGAAAATGGAAAGCTCTACCATGCTTTTGGATAGGTAGGATCATCATAATTAAAATGGCAATCTTACCCAAAGCAGTCTATAGATTCAATGCAATCCTCATCAAAATTCCAACACAATTCTTCACAGACCTTGAAAGAACAATAAAAAAATTTATATGAAAAAAAATCCATGTTAGCCAAAACAACCCTGAACAATAAAGGAAGTTCCAGAGGCATCACCATTCCTGACATCAAGCTCTATTATAGAGCTACAGTAATGAAAACAACTTGGTATTGGCATAAAAATAGAGAGGTCGCCCAATGGAATCAAATCAAAGACCTAGATATTAATCCACACACCAATGAACTCCTGATCTTTGAGAAAGAAGCTAAAATTATACAATGGAAAAAAGAAAGTGCCTTCAACAAATGGTGTTGGCATAACTGGATGTCAACATGTAGAAGAATGAAAATAGACCCATATCTATCACTATGCATAAAACTCAAGTCCAAATGGATTAAAGACCTCAATATAAATCTGACCACACTGAACCTGATAGAAGAAAAAGTGGGAAGTAGCCTTCAATGCATAGGCACAGGAGACTACTTCCTAAATATAACCCCAGTAGCACAGACACTGAGAGCAAAAATAAATAATTGGGACCTCCTGAAACTGAGAAGCTTCTGTAAAGCGAAGGACACAGTCAATAGACAAAAAGGCAGCCTAGTGAATGGGAAAACATCTTCACCAACCCCACATCAGTTTCTTCTGGTTTTTGTAAGAAGTAACTATTGATTTGGTAGCTGGAAAAAAAATAAACCTAAGCAAAGAGGTTATTCTTTAAGGCTTAATTTCTTTATAAATCCACTAAGTCTATAACTGTTAAAGAATTCTTGTCTGTAAGAAGTGATATTTTCCACAAGAAAAGTCTTTGACAACACGGGATAAGATGTTCAATGCAAACTGTCATGTGGATTCTATCTGTATCTGTCACTTCCTTCCAGCAAACTAATTCTAAAACATCTTTGTTCAGTCCAGCTTCATCTAAGTTTCTTGCCACTTGTGTGCTGTCACCATGATTTAGTTGGAATTCTAGCAATTTTAACTCTAGTGAAGGGCACTGGAAAAGACTAAAAGTCAATTATTAAAATGAATTGCTACTTTCCCATTATCACCAAACCAAACTAAACTAAATATATGTCTTGTGTAACTTTTTGACTTTTCTAATAATCTGATTTCATATTACAAAGAAAGAATATTCCACAACACCAATGGTATAGGAGGTTCTTCTGTTTATGTGTTGCTTTCATTGGTTAATCAATAAAGAAACTGCTTGGCCTGATAAGGCAGAACTTAGGTAGGTGGAGAAGACAGAACTGAATGCTGGGAAGAAGGGCAGAATGGCAGACACCATGGATCTCCTGCCTGAGAGGGACACTGGTTAGAATCTTACCAGTAAGCCACAGT